>CAAE01014537.1:309735-363456 GCA_000180735.1 Tetraodon nigroviridis | reverse complement strand
CAGTGCCAAGTGAGGCCGTTTAGGGAGGAATAGTCTCAACAAACTGGAGTCCTTTCGGCTGGTGCTCACCCCAACTCCTTGCTGTTTGTCTAGTCAAGCCCCACAAAGCAGAACACCGCGACCCCCTGTGGACACGCGGGGTATTACACATGCAGAATGACGTCAGCGTGCAGGGAAAAGCTGCTCCTGTTTGCAGATACCAAGACTGCAGGGAGCAAGGTGTGCACAAGTCATTGCAAAGAGAGAGCAAGTGGAATACACTTCTAATTGGCTCTTTTAGGCACGTGCTGCATTAGGGTTTCAGCTAATTACAAAGTGGAATGCAATTCCACCTCTGTGATCTGTGACTCGGACACACATATCATGTCCAGCACGTCACGAGGAAGTGATGTGTACAGAGCACAGAATGTGCGGGACATGTGACATGACATTTCCCAGGTGAGAAAGAGCCCGTGTTTGACTTGATGTTCCGCTGGCAGGTGATTAGTTGAACACCCGACCCCCCAAGGCCCCCTCGGACGTTATCAAAGAGACGGCTCCTTCCTACTAATACATAATTATAAAAGTCATATGAATGTCCTTCACATGACTGGAGGGGTGTTCGGGAACCTGCACGGAAACCTAGATCTGGAGCGCACAGGCAGTCCGCTGGGATTGGGGTCGCTGCGCTGGAGCCTCTAGGTACAGCATCCGGCTCGCACCACGTTAGCTGCTGACAGAGTGGTTGGAGGCCCTTAATGATGCTGTCAGTCAGTACCTGGGTGTGTCCCAGCAGGCTCCTCACACTCTGTCAGGGCCTCTCACTCAGCCCCGCAAGCATCCGGAGCAGCCGTCTGCGCCTGTGCCGCTACGGTACGTCTTATCCAGGCCAGAGATTATGGAAAAAGAAGGATGGTGTCAATTATTCCGGCAGCCCTTCAGACACGGCGTGACACCTGAAGGAAGGCTATGAATCAATATGTCGGCTGTCTCTTCAATCAATTTCAGCCTTGCGAGCAAAGCGCAGTGATTAAACCTGTGAATTGCCTTCAAGAGGCTCCAGTAGGCCTAAACCCACTGAAGGTAAGCCTTAATCTCCTGATCTTGGCTCTTTCCATTGTCCCCGGTATTACGGTAACAGGATTGTAAAAGCGTCGGCTCCGGTTACACCCATCCTCCAGCAGTGGAGGCTCAAGAGGATGGTTAGCATTAATTCCTAAAGCCTTATACTGCATTTGCATAATTACCGTAAATCATCAGAGGGACGTTCTGGTCCGGGGTAGAGGTGGCAAAGTACTGTTTGGAGTGGTGATAGTGTGGAGTGGACCGCTCACTGTTAATGAATGTTAATAACTCGTGAGCTAAGTGGCTACGCAGCAAAGCCACATCCTGGCTACGTTTACACGTGGATGCTCATGAGTGCTGCTTTAAAACACATTCTGATTTTATGTAAAAAAAAAAGAAAAAAAAAGAATGAGTGAAATAAAACTGAGCTAAGGACACGTTATTGTTCTGCCACATGCATCAGGCAGGTGCCTCCTACCTTTATTATATACAGTAAATACATCAGGGCCCCTGAGGGAGAGTCAGACAGAGCAGCGAGGCTGAGGCCTTAATGCAATAATCTCTGCTGGTGTTACACTAACTGTGACCTTTCCTGCCTCCCTCACATATGGAGCCAGGAAAGGTCATTTTAGCCTGGAGGAGGGAACAAGAGACACTGGAGTGGATGGCAGAAGGCGACAGCGAGGGGTTAAACGCTCTGAAAGAGGCGGCCTGATGATGAATTTGAGACAGCCACAAAGGCAAAAATGGGGAGGGGGTGATGTCAGGATGAATTATGGCAGACCTAGATGTCTGGTGCAGTTGAACGCCTCGTGTCGCATTGCGCTGCAGGTAAGGCGGCCAGGGACTTTGCCTGAAACTTTCCCTGACCTTTCTTTTTTTAAATTTTTTAATCCCTCTCCTGCCTGGTGTCCACAACTGCACTGGCATGATCTGATAAAGCAGAGAGAAGATCAGGTGAGTGCAATGAGATAGAGGGAGAGAAGGGGGAGGGAGAAGGAAGACCAAAAAAAGAGACATTAAATATGACACAGAAAAGGCAAAAAAAAAAAAAAAGATAGCAGAAAGTAAGATAGAGAAAGGGCAAAAAGGGAGGGGACTGTTCTAAAGCTCTTACTGTTTAGAGAGGTTTGTAAAGAAAATAATTAAAACATTAAAAATCAAAATCAGGCAAATTACAGCTAATTTTCAACACATATTTTCCGTCTTCCTCACGCCAACTTTTGTACAATTTCCAACCTTTACATCATCGTAATCTGGTACTGAAACGTCCAACTTTAGGGGAAAAAATATTTAACTCAACATCCCCCTCGCGTGGCCAAAGATGGTAACTACACGCCAGCGCTCAGTTCAGCACCAGGGCAGTGGACAGCTCCCAAACAGACCTCTGGCCAGCAAGAAGGACACGCCAGCACTTCAGAGAGGTCAACAAACCTCTGGAGGTCACAAACACCTGGTTTTATATGTTTAAAAAGACATCTAGACTGGCTGAAATCACAACAGCAAGGTGCCAAAGTAAAGAGTGGCTATGTGTTGATATAGTACAGTATTACTGCACAATAAAGTTAATTCATATCAGGCCGTAAAGGCTAACTTTTGTTGGATTTCTATTCAATGAAACCTATAACTTCAGCCCCCCTTGAAGGCGTTATTAAGGAACCGAGTGTAAAAATGGATGTCCTGAGCAAGACCTCCTTTTAAAAGGCCAGCGTTTCTGTGAATGATCTCGGCATAGCCTGTTTAGATGGAGTCATGTGACAGTGTTTCTCTGACACACTGCTGTGCGTGTTAACCTCAGCTCGAAAGCAAACAAAAGACAAATAGCCTGGCGTGGCGTGCAGAGGCGCGCTGCAGCGTCCCGCAGCCAAATCTGTCAAAGACAGATGCTACAGGCCCAAAGGTTAGAGATTCAATCACTGCAGAGATGCCGCCACAGCACCGCGAGGCTCACAGCGCGCACATCTGTGAGCATTCATGAAGTCACAGACCCCGCTGTGGACGGAGAAAGCGCCGCTGAGACCACGGGATAAAAAATCTAATAACACTGTCGCCTTCGCTGGGCATTGAAATCACAGGGGGAAGAAGCCACTTAGGGACAAAACATGCGACAGGAGCTGGAGGAAAAGAGCAGACGTCCCACAGATGAGGAAGATCAATCAGGTGGAGGAAGCGCTCTCCAACCTATTTGGGTGGAGACGCTGGGTCTCTTTTCTGCAGGGGAACGAAGATCTACAGTATCAGCACATTCGCGTGAAGAGCTAACATTTGTCTTTCATCCTTCTCTGCTCCTTTGACCTTGCGCACGCACGCATGCACGTACACATACACACACACAAGCACTGTGAAAGCACTGCTTCTGTCGAGACCCGATTAGCATTGCTAAGCATTTTCTGACGTCCCCAAAGCCCTTAAGGAAAACCAGCATCTTCTCCTCTGACACCTACAGACCTCTCACAGGTGGACCAAGCTGGGCCCTGAATTGTCCAACTTCTCTCCCTCAGTACAAGAATTTACATCACACAGCGTATCAAAGCTGTCCTGCATGGTTGCTGAGAGGAAAGTAGCGGCTAACTTTGGCCGCCATCTCACAGATTTAACCTGCCTGTTGACTTCGGGGGATTAGCAGAGAAATGTACACACACTTGCTATTCAGCCTGAAGGTAGGGAGGCAACGCCGGCGCAGAATAATAATGACAGCAACAGAATCAGAGGAGCAAACCTTAGGGCTTTACCAAGGTTCTGACTCGTGTGTGTGCGCGTGTGTGTGTGTGTGTTCTCATAGCCGCTGAGACTTACTGGGGTGCTGCCGTCCGAGAGGGTCGTCATGCTGATGGATATGCTCATCTTATCGGAGGAGGAAGAGAGGGAGGGCGGGGAGGGGCTCCGCTTTTCTGATTCCTGTCTGTGAAGGAAGTCACGCCAGGCCCGTTGGATGCTGCAAACACGATGCATGAACACAAGCACCGATGAGCCTTTTAGGGACTCTCGGGTCTGCAAGTCCAAGGTTTTGGTGTGTGATCGGTTAAAGCTGCGCAGCTGCCACCTGCCACGCACGCTCACCGCCCTACACACACCTACATGATACTCACATCAAGACTTTGGTCTCAAAGGCTGGCATGTTGATATTGATGTTGTCGTCCAGGTTTGTGGTCAGATGGTGGCTGAACCCAAAGAATTGAAAGAAGCGTGAAGGACACACACAGACACACACTCCATGAATTAAGCAGTAACTTTTGTCCCGCTGGAGCGTTTCCATGCGACCCCCACCTCTGCAGCTGGAGGCCGCCATCGTTGATGCACCTGAAGTCACTCTGGAGGTTCTTCAGCAGCTCCTGTAGGAGAGGAAAGGAGAAAACTTAATTCTGGTGCCGAGTCGGAGCAGATCTTAGCTGATCGCTGTGAGGTTTGTGTTCTCAGGGGAGAGCCAGCAGGAGAGAACTCCTGGACTATGACACTAGGCTCTTGGATGCTCTGCAGTTGCTGTCCTCCCCTTAACCCTGCGCCAGAGCTTTATTGGTGCCGTCTCGTCCCGGAATAATTGAGCAGGCTAATTCAATTACAGGAGAGCAACAATGTTTAAATAGAGCAGTTCTGCCTGATGAGCCAGGAGAGTCACGTCAGGGCATCTGAGCAGCTCCACGGCTGCTCACAGAATAGAAATAATCTTGTGTTGGACTTTAACTTTGCTTTGACCTATTAGATGGCTGACTGGCCCATAAAGAGTCCAGGACATAGATCTAATGGAGAGTTCCGCTCATTAAGGTGGGGTGGTGGTAGGCGCTCATTACACAGAGATGTAGATGTTTAATGGCTAGATGAGATGCTGCTCAAGCAGAAATAAGAACATCAGTGTGTCTCTAATTGAGGCAATGTCTTCCTAAACTCCACCTTAGCACAGCGGGGCTGTCAGAACAAAACTCTCCAATCGTCTACTGGTCCCACAGTGGTGTTCTTGTCCTCCCAGAAGGGACAAGCACATTGTTTGACCAAATCAAGCAATTTGAGCAGTTATCAGTGGCAGTTTGGCTTTTTTTTACACTGTATTCTATGTGTTTGTCTTGATTCTGCGAAGTCTGCACAGCTGGGATCTCTCCGTTTTTTGCAATGGACCTGCAAAACCCGGGAAAAGCACATTTACTCATTCCAGCATCTGGGCTGAAAATACTGGTAGATGCAGTCGTGATGCTAGCTAAAACGACACTTGTCTGCTAATATTGCTATTGATTCAATCAACACACAATAGCTGAGCACAGAGTTTTTCTACTACTGATTGCTTTTATATAGTTTGTACAATTTTATTGCCTGTATTGATTCTGTTATTGTTCACGCACATCACATTTTCCACCATAACGGGAGCATCACCTGGTTTGACCTGATGGGGAAGAAAATATTGTCTCTCAGTACGGTCAGATCGCGGATTGTGAGCAAACGAATTGCAAAAAAACGTTGCGTCAGTGAGAAGCAAAGACATGGAGGAGAGAGGAGCGGGGAGGCGAGTGATTGATGCGGCAGTTAGGCCCATCTTTAAGCCGGAGGGTTGGGAAGGACAGAGGAGAGACAAAGACTTTTCAGAGTAGCAGGATGTGACTTGGTTGAAAGTCGTGAGGGACCGGCTCAGTGTAGAAGGGATGTGGGTAAAAACGGACAAGCCTGTGGACTCGAAGGAAATTAAACTGGTCCCACGCCAGCACAAAAGATCAGAGGGAGAGAAGAACGGTCTGTTGGACTCGGGGACGGGCGCTATCGCTCCTGTGGGCCAGGTGTAAATCTGTCCTGACTAATCTGGACACGCTCGAGATTTTAATCCCCTAAATGCCCTTTTCGCTCAACACACACACCCATACACACACACACACACACGAAGAGCCGGCGACTGCACCTCCCACCTCTGCAGGATTGCAGCCTGGCTGTGTTTGTTTTTCTCACCAACTCAATTAGGTCGGGCAGAAACGTCGCACGAGCGTGCACGCACCACAGAGCACACAGGTTTAATCAGCAGTTAATCAAACAAGGCTAATTGATTTTCCTATTAATGCAACAATGACACATCCCTTTAATAAACTAATCTAAATTAAAACAAAACACAATTAAACAATCAGAATGAAGCAGAGGTAATATGATAAAATGCTTCTGCAATAGTCGTTTCTCTCCTTTCACTGTCAGGACTAAGGTCTGTTGACCGGTTTTCAGAAGAAGCAGAAAGCACAGATGGGTCGTTGCTGGCGACGTGTCAGTGAGGTCGCCCACCAGCGCCGTGACCTTCAGAGCTCCTCCACTCACCTTTCAGCTGAAACGAAATGGAAAAAAAACCTGCCATGACACAGTCCTCCACAGATGACACTGTATTAAACATCACACCATCTGGCACGGCGCGCAGGCCCTCCACCCCCGTACATATGATTGTGTACACACACACACACACACACACACACACACACACACACACACACACACACACACACACACACACACACACACACACACACACACACACTATTTTGAGGTCTTGAAGGCCGCTCCTATCAGTCAGGCTTCCCTGGAGTCTTCTGGGCCTGTTAGCGAGCGCCAACGCTGCCATCACTCCCATCACTCCCATCACTCCTATCACTCCCATCACTCCCATCACTCCCACTCACTCCTCATGCACTCCCACTTCCTCCTCCTGCAGCCACACACCCTCTGTGCTGTGCATGCAGGAGTGAGGTGGGCGAGGACGTGCAATGTTGTCTGCAGACGTTGCCAGGAAAGCACAGCGACATCTGGCACGTGCGCCGCCGCTGCGTCTTTTTCCGTCCAGACTGCTTCCGCTGCTCTCCTTATCTTCCCCTTCTGTGTTCTCTGCTCTGGAAGGGCTCTAAACCCGAAACATCCGGGACAGGAGGTGGAATGTGGAATGTCCTGGCCTTCCAGTGCAGCATCGGCAGCCTCTGGAGGCTCGTGCTCCCCTGAGCTAAGATGGATTAAGACCTGACCTTTGAGCCAGCAGCTCTTTTGGCTTGTAGTTAGCGCCACCCGCCTCCCATGTGGGCCGTAATTGGAGCGATAAAGTCGGCCATTAGCCGAAGCTGCGGAGTAAACTCGCAGCTTCAGTTGCTGCACATATCAATTCCACCTGTGTGACGAGCGGCAGAGCCGAGCCACGTGCATCCATAAAGCAGAGTTTATTAGACACTAAGATGAAACAGATGGATGAGTGCAGCGCGATGATAAAACTGCAGAGCAGAAGATGCATGCAGGCCAAAAAAAAGGCTCATCCTTCACAGGAAGTTCACTCCTGTGCAACAGTCAGGGCTGTGACTGTCTATTAGATGCGAGGTTTGAAGAAAAATGCTTCCAGGTCTAATGCAGGAGTGAGAGAAGATGACGACAAAGAAGGGAAAAGTTGAAAGGGAAAATGTGTGGCAAGGAAATACAGATCAGGGGTGGAGAACAGTAGGGAGGCAGATTGGGCTTGATTTTGAATTGATCCAGTAAAGCCGATGCACAGAGAGCATTAAGCCAGGATTAACTCCTCCCACCTCCAGACTAAATGCTCCACCATCACTCCATCACTTCTGCCTCTGTTTGAAGGCTCTTCCTGGCTCCGGCTGTGACTTTACACCGGCTTGCCTCACCTCATCTCGGTGGGAAATGATTAAAGTCACGGTCCGGTTAGCAGCCGTGGGCCTTGAGTGGAGCTGCCCACAGGAGCAGCGAGCAGGGAGATCAGCCACCTGTGTGGGGCCGTGCAGAGAGCGCCGGGGCCCCAGAACGGAGCCACGGCCACGCTCTGAAAAGCAGCAGCAGGAGCGGTGCGGCAGGCTCCAGCACCATTCACAGGGCCATGAAAGCAATTCATCTTCACACAAACAAGCCACCCCGCCGGTGGAAGACACCCACGGGCACCAAGCACGAGGAGTGGGAGGAGAAGGAGTGCGCTCCCCCCCCCAGCTCCCTTTCTCATTATCTGATTCTGCTCCTCTGAACTGCTCAGATAAATCCAGATCTTAAGGTCTTTCCATTTAAAAAAAAAAATCTATCTAAATCCTGCAGTGCTGAATTGTACAGACGGCCTCAGTAGAAGGTCGGAAAGAAGAAGGAAAAAAGGAGTCTGGCATCAAGCTCAGAGATCAGCGAGGCACAAAGGTTTGCTGAAAGTGTCGGTGATGTCATCATCACAGGGGTTTTTTTTTCCTAACTTTGATTGCTGCCATTTAAGAGCAGCAGTTACACTACAGGAATACTAATGAGAACATTCAGCTGATAAAAGGATTAAGGAATAAAAATCCCCTCAGTGGGTACAAAAACGTAGACAGCGCGCTTAAAGACACCACAGATCAACAGAAATGATGATGAAATCTGGTTCGTTATCCCAAATTTAGATAGAGATTATCAGATACATTAGATTTCACCTATTTATATTTGAGAACACTTCAGCCTTAAGTCTCTGGTCTCCAGTGGTGAAGAACAGCTCCTCTCTTACTTGGGACAGTTTGTGGTGTTTATGCATGTTCAAAAGTGCAACCTTGCGTACATTTAAAGGCCTGAGGCAGAGCAGATGACAGGAGATCACAAGTCAGGTGCCTCCGAACGGTTGAGTAAAAAAGGGACGGCTGTGATTGCCTGAGCTAAAAATAGGCAGCAGCCGGTAGATTTAATAGCAGCCATTGTCTCTCTGTGATCTAGCCTCACGGCTACACTGTAACTGGGTTTTCTTCTGCAAAAGAAGCTGTAACCTTGTGGAAAATGAGCGCTGACGCGAACCCGCGCAGGGAGCCGAGGCTGACGTGGAGAGAGCGGAGGACGCGGAACGCAGAGGACGATCAACGTGAAGAAACGAGATAATTGGAGGAGTAAAACACATCCTCCGCAGAAGGTCAAATCTGGAGTTTAGACAAAGCCCCAAACTGTTCCAGCATCTCTTTATCCTCCCTCCACTTCATGTTTTCTTCCCTTTTCTAACAATGAAGTTCTTTGCTCTAATTGCTAAATATTGTTAGCATGTGAATGCAGTCTCCCTTTAAATTAGCATTCGACTGACTGAGTTCACCTGTTTTCTGTTCAGACATGAACGTTCAGTCCTCCCTAAACATGGCGGATTTCAATTTGCTCTCTCTTGTTGGAGCAAGGGGCTGATGGTCGCAGCCAATCTTGTGGAAAATAAAATGAAAACTCTCTTTGAATATTGTCGGGGAGTTGTGCAGCAGTTGCGTGCTCTCCAGGCCCCATTTCACCTGCCGTGTTTATGGCTCCGTGCTGAGCTATTATCGGAATTGTCTTGCTGGGCTGGCTGGCAGAGCTACGGTGAAGTTGAAATTCGTTCCAGGGATGCTCGTGTGTTTGTGTGTGAGTGTGTGTGCGTGTGTAATTCGGGTGCAGAAATGCACTCGCACAGGTTCACAACTCAAGCAGACGGACGGCGGGTAGGTTTACGGGCGCAATAGATAAGTCATGTTTAGTGCACGTGTCTCCTCCAGCAGGACCTGTGTGAGAATTAAAGCAAAGAAACCAGGAGCACGGCCATGAAGGCATCAACTGAAGGTCATGAACACACAGAGGGTGGGAGTGGTGGTGGTGGGGGGTCCCTGCATGATGTCTTTCTGGATCTGGTTTAACAGCCTGGGACCACATTAATAAAAACATGCTTTTGTGAGCATAACAGCAATTCTAGCATAAAGATATTAAAAAAATAATAAATTTCACCATGCAAAGGCAGAAAGAGAGAGGTGTGTGTGTGTGTGTGTGTGGGGGGGGGGGTACATCCACCTAGGACTGTGACTGACAGGTACAGACGTAACTTACACAGGCGGCTAATGAATATTCACACTGTTTTTCTTGCTGTATTTTTCACTCCAGCGTGAGTTCTCTGGCACACACCCCCACAAAGACAAACACACATTCACATGCACACACACAAACACACTGAGAACTCTTAGGCTTACTTGCACGAACTGACAAATTTGGAAAAGAATAAAAAAAGAAGAATGAGAAACAACAGGAGTGGAAAATTTTCTCCTTTCCTCTGCAGACAGATGGGGGAAAGTGCAGCCCGCAGGGGTGACCTTGACTCTGCACACACACTTGCACAACACGAATTTGTCCAGGAACTTCAAAAATTCTTCTCCTGTGTTTTAGACCCATTATTCCATCCATATCTGTCACTCTGTCAGATGGTGAGCCTGTACGCGGTGACCCCCTCCCTCATACTGCAGAAATCTTCCTGCCTCAGAGAGGAACGAGGGAAAGAAACAGACGAGTGAAGTGAATGAACGCGAAGCAGAATGGTAACAAAGCAGGCTGAAAGGCAGAAGCTTCAGAGACAGAGGTCAGTCTCTGTTTGGTGTGTCCTGTGCCGATGGAATCATCCTTTATAATGATTGGCTTCTGACACCAACCAGGCAGCAATCAGGGATGACTGTTTTCATGCTTCTGTCTTGAAAAAATATATTTTTTCCTTTTCAAAAAATGAATAAAAGGCTTTCAATGTGGACCAATACATGGAGGAAACCATCGCCAGTGCGATTCATCTCTTTAGCCACGATCACACGTGAGCTAGCTCGGACCAAGGTTGACTTTCATCACCCTTCTCTTCCAACATGAAACGACTGAGGCGGGAGGGGAGGAGGAGGCGCACCAGCGGGGCCTTCAACCCCTTCTGTATGGAGCCGTAATTCATCTTTTATTATTAACTGCTACCTGACTTGTGGGTATATATATTTTCATTTACACATAATATTTACCACGACTAACCTGGATTCAGAATAAACGGGAAGCTAAGGTGAAGGCGGATACGATGAAGAGGAGAAGCCCGCAGGCTGCCGTAACCTGCCATAACCGCTCTAACGAAGGCTCTCTCAGACACGGAGGGAAACAAACACATACAACACAAGTATGATGTCAAGGTAATGGACTTGGTAATTGCTTAGCAACAGGCAATGGTAGCACCACCTGTCTACCAAGGTACCCACTGAAGGTCAGCATGTGTGCGCGGGCGTCCTTGTGTTATAGCGTATCAACTCCCAAAGTACTCCTAGCAAAAAAAGTATGTCTTGGCTAATCCCCACAACTTCAAAGAAGTCCCTTCTGAGTTAAGTTTTAAGGTCAGAGTTAGTTGGGTTGGGTTTAGGGTTTAGGGATATGGGGTTAGTGTAGCGAGATAGGTCATTTATTAGATCTATTTAGGTCCCTTCAAAGTTAAAATATGAGGATGTGTGGGTCCGTGCATGCCGGAGAAAAAGATAAAGGACCCGATCACAGTTGACAATAAATGACAATAAAGCTCTCTTGACTTGGCTTCACCTAAGTTGACTCAACTTGTTCAGGGTGACGACAGCTGCTGAGAGCACACAGGTAGCTGAGGAAGTCGCGCCATCATCGCAGCTGGAATGAAAAAACTGCACCTGACAGCGTCCGTGCAAACACTGACGATCTCCTGGTGGGCGGGGCCGCGCTGAGTGGATAGATGTGACCTACAGAGGGCTGCAAATGAAAGCCTGCCGGCCGTCTATAGTCTCTCTGTTTCATTTTTCTTGTTTAACTCACATTGCGGTGAGAAACGAGTTACCTTGAACTCCTCCTGGAGCTGTTAAAGGGGGATTTGAAAATTCTACCTTTTTTTTAACCTAATGTCATTAATGTCTCATGAAGCACACAATGGTGTTTTAGGCCAGCCGGACTGCCTTCGTCTTCCAGCCACTCATATGGAAAAATTCTCTTTTGCCTGGTTTGCCATTCTTCCCTTCATCCTCCTCCCTCCCCGACTCCTCTTCCTCTACACAGCAGCATTGCCGGGGTCCTCCAGACACATTTCAGAGTTCATTGTTTGCCTTATTTTGGGGCTGAAGCATGCCAGGAGACTGGAGGCGGGTCCGCAGAGAATACTAATAGAGGAGAGCTGATGGGAGGAAACAGAGGTCAAAGCGGTGCCAAAGGGAGCGTTCACCATCAGAAAAAAACCAAGATGAAGATCTAAATTAAACACAGAGAGGTGAGATATCGACAGCAGTGAACCAGAGGGAGAACAAAAAAAGAGAGACAAAGGGGAAGTGTATCAGCACTCTGGAGATAACCCATTATATTCACACATGGACAAATCTGGGATCTGGTGTCTTGATCCAGGACATCCAACCAGAGCTGTAGAGGCCAGCGAGGAATCCACATGACCACCAGAAAAACAACCCTAAAGACCAGATTGTTTTTCAGTATATACGCGTCCTCCCTTCAAATCGGTGACGGTATTTCAGGGGATCTGCACTCAGCTGACACTTGAGGATATTTTGCTGCTCTTGTATTTTCTGTTTCCTGTTCCTAATCCCATCAGGCCATCAGCACTAAACCCATGATTTAAATCTCCAATTACCTCTTCGGTCACTGAAATTGCAGAGTGCATAAAAGAGCTCCAATTCATCTTAAAAAGGTTAACAAAATACTTTCATTAAACCTTGAGTTAAACCGCAACCCATTTTTAGTGACATTTGTGCATGGAGAAAACCTGGAGTCTGGAGTCCACTATCCAAAAACCTCTGCAAGTTGGTGAGGGGGTGTTAAATTTAAACCGAAAGGGCAGGAGCAGCAGAAGAGGATGAAAGTCTTTTCCCGCCTGAATGAATAATCCAACTGTAGTGAAAGTGTCATCAGAACAAAGCTTCGCCGGGTCCGTTCAGGACCTTCATGTACATAAAATGCTCTGGGTTGGTCTTGATCTTGCCGCCTCTTGCATGTGCCAGACGTTCATGGGGGAACTGGCCAACATCATCAAGCCGCAGGGGGAGGAGCCATTTAAGAGATTCTTCTACGAGAATGTTTATACGTCAAAGGTGCGGTGTTAAATGGAAAAGACCCGGCTGACATTCACCCAGATTGATGTTTTAGTAACGTTTGAGAAGGCTGACCCTCTCTTTCCACAGTTTCTCTTTGCTCATCTTGTCTGCAACAAACCAATTTTCCGGCTCATTAATCCTGTAATGTAAATTCTCTCTTTAAGTACTCTGCAAACAACTCAAGTTCCACCAAACTACTGAATCTAACCTTCCTCACATGCAGATGTTGTATATGGTAGCATCATTTAGACCCTTTAAACCAACTCTCCTCACACATTTTCTCTTTTCACCTATAGAGCTGGGATTTCCCATCATCCCTCTCTAAATCCTCCTGCCTCATTTGTGCCCTCTGAAAGCCTAGCAAAGCTTTTCTTTCCTCTCCCATTCGTTTTATTACCTTTGTCTTTGAACTCCATCTGGTGGAATCTTCGGATTGCCTCGCGGCCTTTCCGCCTTTTGTACAAATAGACACAAAAATCTTTAAATACATGCTTTAATTATGTGGTTGAAATAAATAAAATTGGCTCATTTTTTCATAAGATGGTGAGTTTGGTAATGTGGGAAATTTCACAAACAGAAGATGTAAATGTTGTATGCTAGAAAAAACATATTTAAATCATCTGTCTGAGAGCAGAAAGGGAATTTTCTTGGCTGTTAGCAAGCGAAAGGTGGAAATAATGATAAGAAGGGAAAACTTAAAATAGCATCATGTGATTGGACAGAAAACATTCAGAAAAAAAAAACACGAGAGAGAACTGAAGCGAAAGTGTGGGGAGAAAGAGGAGAGGATGAGAGAACAGCTGAAGAGAAAGTGTTCGGCAGTGCACTGAGGGAGATGGAGACAGGTGGCAGACTGGATCGCTACTGACTGACTGATGTTCAGGGCAGAAGGAGATTAAAGCAGAGCCAAGAGACTGCCGAGAAAGAGTCCACAAAGGAGGAGAGAGGAGCACAGATTGAAGAGGAGGAGCACAATATTTCAGGAAGAAGAGGAAGTTACTCAAATGATAGTTCTAAGCTGCACCTGAGGTAGTTATGGTTAAAAGGAGGAAGCTGAAGCCCCGAGATAGAACCTACAAAAGATTTAGCATGGTTGCGCCCCAGCAAAGAATGTCCATAATCCTCCCGTTGCTAACACCGATACCGTGAAGGCCGATGCCGCTGTCACCGAGGAGAGGCAAAGCCAACAAAGACCCTCTAGAACATCTGTCTATGTCATTTAGATAAAGGCTGAACAGGGAGATGAATCTGGAATGGAGACATGTCTCTGCCTGTGTCAGTCAGCGGCTCATTATTTAAATCCGGTGCACTTGATTAAACTACATTGTGTTGATGACGAAGGGCGCTCACGTCTGTGTGTCCACTTGTGCTCCATGAATGTGATTACGGGGGGTTTCACGGCTGCCATGTCCTCACCCGAGCTCCTCGCTGATAAGCTTCACTGCTTATCTGCACAACGTGAATGACTGATCACGACAGGTGTGTGTATATGTGTGTAGCTGTGCGTATTTGTGCATGCACGTGCAGCCGCTCAGGATATAAAAAGAGCAATTTCATAAAAGCTCGGTGTAAGTGGTCAATAAACGATCCCAATATTCAATCCACAGAGATAGGGGGCGATAGAGAGGCTCCAATCGACCCACCGCGCTTGTTTTTGGGCTGTTGGAAGGAACCAGAATGCAACCAGATCACATCTGACATCCACCTAAAGTAACAGTCATAGCAATAGTTAATCTAATAGCTATTCCAAGAAATTTAATGGTGCTTTTCCTACGTGTTATCAGTTGAGGACACACTGGCTGTGCTAATATGGATGGAAATTGCCTCATGCAATTACAAACTGGACCTTTATCGACGTTATATTGGTATATTAGTCACGCAGCCCGATGGTGGAGTTAATGAGCCAGTGGCTGACAGCGTTAGCTGCCACTTATCAGCTGGTACACTGGTTAAGAGGTACGGTGCTATTAAAATCAGTGTTGCTGTTGACATTAATTAAAATAAAAAACTAAAATAACCTGTTCAAGCATCCTGGTAGGAAGTCTACTAATTGGAGTTTTAAACATAGAAATCTTTACTGGTATGATGTGTTTTCACACACACACACACACACACACACTGCAGGGCCGCTGTCTCTAACGGTGGTGAGCAGTCTTTTCCCCCGTATTATCTTTTTAAGATTTTCTCATCTTCTCTCCTTTTTCACTCCTAGAAACAGTCGGTAAACTGTCCTGAATCATGGCCCCTCAATCCCAAAAGTGTGTGGCAGCGTTTGAAGTTCCCAGGTCTGTTAGCAGGCAATCAGCCAGAAGTCTATTTTTCCCGCACAATATTGAAATATAGTGAAATATCCGGCAGAGGTTTTGCCTCGGTTCCAGGCTGATGTCACATCAGAGCAACATGCAGATCCCAGAAAATCCAACTTCATTTTAAGGGATTCAGCTTTCCTTTCCTCTGATGAAACTGTCCTGGTTTTGGAATATTCTAAGTCTGACTTTTTTTCCTTCTCTAAAATTCATAGAAAAATAGTCACAAAGTTTAAAAAAGAAAAAAAGAAACCATGGAACACACCAGGAGGAAAACTGTAGAAACTGTTTCCCAGGTAACCATGAGGATGGAGGTGAGGTTCCAATGGTGGGGGTTGGAGGGCGCCTGAGGGCGATCATAAGGCAGACAGACGAGAAGGAACTCATTAGCATGAGATGTTGGATACCACAGAGGGATTCGGCAGGGTTTAAGGTAAATCTACACGGAGCGCCAAAGAGAAAGTCGGCGTCGCTAAAAGATTTACTGTACAGATTTAACAGAACAGTTAGTTACACACGTTCTAATTCTGCGTGTCACTCTGAGACCTTCAGTTTCACTCTGGCTGATGTGAGCAGCTACAGGGATCTTTGATGATCAAATATGCGTCGAAAATGACTTTCAGCTGACGTGGTAAACGTAGAAATAGTGACGTCAGATTTATGTTGCTGCAGTAATAAGAGTCGGGTAAGCAATATGAATGCTGACAGTCATAAAGCCGATGTCAGTGCTTATTTATGAGCAACACACACACACAACACACACATGTCCTTGCCAGCGTGACCTGATTAACATATATGTCTTTTCAACCAAGCGGCTGCCTTTAAATCACCTGCCTTTACTGTACGCCGCTGCCATATTTACACCTCCGCTTTGAAGACATGTCTGTCAAGCGAAGGGGTTCTCCCCACAAGCAACCACTGCAGAAAGAAAAGAAAATTGTCCAGAACCAATTAAATGTCTCTGAAATGTCTCTGTCTCTGATGGAAACAAAGCCTTAACAGCGACGCTAATCTGTTCAGACGATCATCAATAAAGGCTCACGCAGGCAGGGGGGGCGGCGGTTGAGGGCAATCTGCTGGGGGCTGAGAGATGGAGGCTGATATCAGACCGCGGGGTCAAGGTGGAAGGGTGGAGGTAGCGCGGAAGGACAAGGGCACCAATAAGGGCGGGCCGATCAGAGCGCAGTGCAGATGCTGGCATGGATTCCACGCAGATGCACACCTAAACTGCTCAATCGGTGCTAAGCTTGAATTCAAAATGGCGTATCCCGCATGTTTTTTGGAAGCGCGACTGGAAACTAGGTGACATCACTTTCTGAGCTTTTTGGGGCAACTTAGAGGTGGAGGTCCCCACATGGGACGGGGGTGCCTTAAAGACTGAGCTCAGGCTGACTTTGACACACGAGCATGAACCAAAAGTTGGCAACTCCTCATAAACCCACCAATGCATCCTCTGTAACGTCACTTAGGAACGAAATTAAATACAAAAACAAGCTTCTACCGTAAGAAACTCATCCACTATCTTTTGACAGCGAGGTACAGCTTTAGACGTGAAGGTGCTGACTCTTATTCTTGAATTTGGCAGGATATAAAAACAAGGCATGGTCATGGACTCGTTGCTTCTGACAGGTCCATCCGCTTCCCCTAAGTTATGTGTGTTGTCAGCTGGGATAATAAATTAGTCTGTCTCTCCCTTTGACCCATCTGACATTTCACACCTACATAAACACCGAAGCTTGTTTTGACACATGAATCTATAATTCTACGGCATCAGCACTTACAAAGCCTTTTTCCTCTTCCATCCTTGAACTGGAAAAAAAATATGCATTTTTTATTCCCCAATCACTCAGGCCAGGGGAGTTAGGTTTGCCCCTTCCGTTGGTTTGTGGATCACGACTGAACACTAACATTTTGATGTCAATGCAAAAACTGGCCTGAAAAGGCCCCTTGTCACCTCCGCACGGCCCGTATCTGTGCAGATATATATCAGTCAGTGGCCTTCTAATGCTGGATGGAGGGATGGAGAAGGGTGGGGAGGTCAGACCTGTATCCAGCTGTCCCTGTGGAGGTCACACTAGCATCAGAACCAGAAAAGTGGGAGCCGGGGGGGAGGGGGGGGTGATCTGACAGACTGATAAATCAATTGTCAGTGATATTCAGGGAAGTGGGGGTGTGTGAATAGGTTTTCCAGGACAGAAAGAGACACAAACTTGACAACCTTTTACCCTGTGTGTCATATTAGAAGTGAAGTCTGGAAATAAAATGTTTCCAGTCAGCAAATATGACTGTTTATGGCCAAAACAAAATCAAACAACCAAAAGTAAATCTATCTGCCCCATTTATAATTCTAGATTTTATGTTTTCTTCCTTTTTTCACAGTACCACAGGCCTCTTCTTCTGGCACCATCTACAAATTTGCCCTCCAGAGATAACCTCCAGCTGCCTGCAAAGGTCACTCATTAATCCCAGACACCAACATCTGTGCCTCCATTCCACTCATTTAGCACAGCTACTCAGACCATGAGGCAAACAACATATTGTTTGGATATTTGAATTAAAAAAAACCCCAAAAAACATCAACTTGCAGTAAAGAGCCGAACTACATCTGATAATTTACCATGGGTCTCAGAGACAAAAGAGGGGGAAAAAAACATCTTAATTTAGAAAGCAAACAAGCTGTGGACGTCCTCATCTATAATGCAGAGGTGGAAGCTCCAGGATTTCAGCAGCAGAGTGTTCAGGGATCATCAGCTCACATATCTGGAAGTGTGCACAGATACATTTATGCATGAATGTCAGAACGCAAAAGGTAAACACGGCTCATACATGTAAACGAGACCTGTGAAGACCAACATCACTGCTCCCTCACGCACGGATGAGAGGAAAAGCGTTGGAAGTGGCAGGAAAACACGATGCGAAGCTTGAAAAGCTGGCAGGGGTCGGAGGAAGGAGCAGAAATGGAAACGTCCTCTTGGGAAACAGAGGGGAGACGAGACTAGATCAGTGAAAAAGAGTTCCACTTCATTTTTTGGCAACAAAGACCGCAGATGTATAGATTTTGTTTTTAATAATTAAAGATAACAAGCATTGTGTAAATCTTTAACCAAACCCTAAAAAAACCCCGATTCATTATTTCCCCCCCTTTAACATTGTGTCAAGTCTGTAAACCAGACTTAAACCAGCTTATGGCTTGTTTGGTCTTCTTTTGTGACTGCTGATGTCACCTTTGTGAACCATTCCCCTTTAAGGTTTGTATAATTTTAGCAAAGGTAAATTTGGAAAAAATAAGAAGTGTTCCTAAAACAAAACTGGTATTTTTGCGCTCACACGTGCAAAGACAGAAAAGATTTAGAGAGATGAGCTGAGATCTAAACGGGTCTATAAAAGCTACTCTTTTTCCTCTGGCTTTATTACATTTGACTATATCAAATAAAAAAAAAACCTGAGATATTAAAATGTCTTAAGAAGAAACTTGTCCATATATATGAATTACTGTGTAATTACAATGCAAATATGCACGAAGCCTCAAAAAAGTACGCATTAATAAGGTTGCAGGCAGACGGCGGCAGTAGTTCAAGAATCAGCTTTATTAAAAGCAATATCTGCCTGTCGCTGGCCAGTTCTCTGGGTGGGCACGCTGCCGCTCGTGCACGTGGACGGAAATGGCATCTGCTGAGAGACAGCAGGAGCAGCACCCACCGCTGAGCTGACGGATGACATCAACCTACAGAAGAAAGCTCACGACGCCACACCCAGGTAAGGTTCTGTGACCCAGTTTGAGCAGATCTTCCTTTTTTATAGGCACATCCCTGCTGCAGGCCCTAAGGGTGGCTGACCCTTTGACCTTGAAACAGCCCTGGAAACAGTAAATGGCAACATAAACAAATAAGAAAAAAACGTCAGAAACCAAGAGGTGGAAATACCACTCAAAGCTCCTATGTTCCAGGTCCCAGATGGAAATTGTGACGGGCGTGCTGCAGAGCTGCAGGAAATCATCCACACAGAAACAGACATCCTGTTACCATGGTGATGATAGAAGATTATGAACACACGCGTTGGGGCCAATATTTAATGGCTACGGGGGGACCAGACAGGTGCTGTGGGTGCACGTGGCCATACATGTGAACGGAGTATCTTTAGAGTCGATAGGATCGCTTTGATTTTTATCAAAGACAAAAGCAAGAAGATCAGAGCAAAAACACCTTTAACTGGGATGGTTCCACAAGACCGTAATAGTAGGACACAAAGTCTGGTGATGGAATCACACCTCTATACTTTTACCTTATTTTACTTTGGTTTGTTTGTTTCTAGATTCCCACCAGGTGCATGAAGCTGGTGCCGTCACCTTTGACCTACAGATCAAAGCGAGTTGAGGAAGGCCAGGCGGTGATCAAAAGTCTCTGCTAGAAATCCACCCACAGGATGGCTCTGTAGCCTCTGCTGGCATACTTCACACAATTATCTGATATTGCAACAACACACATGCGCACGCACAAATTGAACACGGCTAAATGGTTAAAGGTTAGCGTTGCAGAAAGCAGCTGAATTCCCCCCACCCACCCCCACCACCGAGTTCTTCGCCTTGGAAGCATCGATCGGACATCAAACAAGCCCCAGAGCTGCAGACCTGGGGCGGTGATTGAAACGAGATGGAAATTCAATCACCTCTTGTGATCTGTGCCTGGCGATCTTGATTAGGAGCCCCCAGGAATGAATCCAGGCGTGCCTTTGCTGCCTCATATGGAACATCTCCGATGGGCACTTGATGTGACAGCAAAGAGAAGTATGGACACATCGAGAAAAAAAAAAAGAAAACAACATTTGTGTCCTTATTATCCAGGGAAGATGACAACAGATTCCTCAATTCTTCACCCTTATTTTACTTTCTTGGGATCCTTGAAAAAGAGACTTGTTTGATCCTAACAGAAGCTCCAAAGAACCAGGAAACTGGGAAAGTTTCTCTACTCCTTCTACATAACCTAAATGGAGGATAAAACAAGCCACCTCTAATGAAAGAGTGCTTGTTGTGGTGGTTATCGGCATACATTGTTGTTAAATGCACCAACCTGGAGAGCCCGGAGATCGAGAACAGGGAGAAAAAGAAGGACTATCTGCAGCAGCTAAAGCTTTATTTCTGAGGTTCTTTGTTGGAGCAGAAGGACAGCTCCTCTTCACGCTTCCTCATTTCATCAAAGTCTTCATTGTCAGGCCGGCTTCGAGGGTGCGTGTCCATATGAGGGACATCATGTTCTCCAAATTATTAAAAGAATCACTTCATCATGAGACCGTGGCAGGAACAGTTAGCCTACAGTGTCTTTGTAGTTTAAGTAATAAAAATGAGAAAATGGGGGGGGTGTGTGTGACAGTGACGGAGGGAGGCGGGGGCCACTCCACAGGTTTCATATCCAAGCAGGTCAGAAAGGCGATCCAGCCTGAACCCACGTCTACCCTCTGCTATCCCTCCGTCTCCAGGGAGCTCATTATAAAAGGTGGGGAGTGAGCTAAAGGGGGGGACAAACCCTGAGGAGGGAGGGGGTAGATGTAAGGTTAGACACGGAGAAGTGATGAGTGAAATGGTGGGGGAACGCAGTGTTTTCTCCTTGTGCTGTTTGCACACGCCGGCCACACTTGGAGCGCATGTGTGTGTGTGTGCACAAATTTGTTTAAGCCCTGTCAGCTAAATGCCACGCTGTGTGGATAAACAACCAATTAGAAGCTTGGGGGGTTGGTGGGAACCACGGCGACTAATCAAATGCCCATACACCAGCCGTCGGTGATCGCTCCTGAGATGCCGCCCACCGTGAATCAAGACGGTGCCTTGGTAAATGCACAGCGTCCACTTTTTGAGGGGTGGGGGGGTGCTCGTGTAAAAACGATGCAAGGCCCACAAGCTTTTGCCTTTAGAGCCATGTCTCTGGGGACGAATGTCCCACTTCACCCCAGCATACCTCATCCCGCTAGTGGAGTCTCCAACCTGGAGTTATTATCAGGCTCATAATCGCTTGAAAATCCACCTTTTTACCAGTGAGCGCTCTCCAAACTCCCCCTTTGAGCAGCCGTTCTGCACCGTCTCCTCCTGGGAAATCAGCTCACTGCTTTACTCATTTCTCCACACAGATATGATAAATCTCAAAGATATCGTCCCACGCGACTGCCTTTTTTTTCTTACCAGAATCAATGGCTACTTTCCAGCAGTTCTTTCTTGTTTGAAGGCTGCACATTCAAGAGTAAACTGCGAAAAGCATATTAAGATACTTTTTAACAGAAAGTATAAGAATTAGTGTTGGACTCGTCACTTAGCCTAATGATTACAATCTGTCAACAGTATTATAAAATAAAACATTTTAAGGTGTTTTAGGGTCACATTTTCTCTTGGAAAACATCTTATTAATTGTTATAAATTGATTCCATCCCATAAATCCCATCTGAGTTCACATCTTTCACTAGCAATTGCAAGGACATAAATCTGTCGTTACTGATTTGCAGGGAGCAGGCTGAGTTGGCCTGTTTTGGCAGTAAATGAGCTAATGTAATGTCATGGTTGTTAGATAAGTTGAGCCCATTCGACGTCAACACGATGTCCATAGCTCCACTGTGCAAATGTATTTCAAAACAAATGATGCCTGACACCAATAAAGCAAGTAATCTGTTAGCAACTGGCAGAAATGGGGAACTGGTGTGTGTGTGTGAGAGAGAGAGAGAGAGAGAGAGAGCAGTCTAAATTGCTTACACTGATGTTTTTCTTCTGCTTGTGAGCAAAAAAGGATCGAAAAAAAGCTGTAAACGTGTGACAGAGATAGCAGACAGCTCAATTACTGCCAACAATGTTAGCAAACGGGCAGCTCCAAACAAACTTTGGATATCACAGCACAGACATGGGTGAGTTTCCTCTCTCCCAGGTGTTTGCTGAGTGCTCTTTTTTGTTGTCTCCTCAGTGACAAACCTTTTCCTCATCTATCCATCACTGAGATCACCTCATTAGCGATCGGGCCACCCAACTGCAGCGCTGGCTTCTCTCTAATGAGAGACACGGTGCTGCAAGTCTTTCATTGTCGTTTTTCTCTCAAGCGCTGCAGCTTTGATCACAGCTTTGTGCCTCCGAATAAAACTCCAACCATCCCGGGGGGGTTACCGTTGGTGGCAAATGCAGAGATGACGCTCACGCCGACAAAGTGCGGACGCGCAAACACAAATGGACCATTAGACACAAACAAACTCAACGCTAAATAATGAAGGGATCTAAAGCTGCCACATCCATTTTAGAGTTATTGATCATAATTATGTTTAGGTTGATGCAAGCTGCTCGTGCTGTGTGTAAAAACAAACACAGAGCTGCGCAAGGTCAGCTCGCAAATTAGCGATGTGTTCAGAAAAGTTCCACTGATTGATTTGCTATCATGCGTGACCAAGGCTGGACGTGAGTCCCCTGACCCCGGCGTGTATAAATAATGCACGGCAGTGTCTAGAAGGCTCTGATGCAGCGTTGCTGGGAAAACTGCAAAGGAAGGTGGGTTTTGGAAGACAAAATCTGACAGTGACGTCAGGTCAGAGTTGAATTTTGGAAGCCAATGTCAGATGTGAACGTGGATCAGAAATTGTACCTTTCTGAGAAGACATGAGGGAGAAAACTGCAGCACCTGTGCATCCTACGTGTGTAGGTGTGCATCTGCTTGCTCAATATCAGTTTCATGAAATATGCATGAGAGCGCGTTCAGACCCCCACCCTCACACTGCTGCCGCAACGGTTCCCCACAGGCCGGCAGCAAGGTTCTTCAAACCTGCACTGTCTCAGGCGAGCGTGGAAAACCAGGGGATTCAACGTGGCATCCTGGCCTCAAAGCTGATGTACGCACGTCCTTTAGAGGGCATAGCAGAGAGTGATATGGCGCAGACAAAGAGGCAGGGGTGGAGGTGAGATGGGTAGAGCCCCAACTTTTAGGCTGTATTGCGCTCGTGCCATTGTCACATTGCTGTCAGCATATTTTCTAGGAGCATGTTTAAGTGTGTGAGAAATGTAAAAGATAAATCAAAATGTCGTGTTGACAGTGTGAAAATGCCTCAGAAAATAACCCAATATAAATCCAGACTCTCCTACAAATGAAACATATTTTTACAGAAATCCCTGGTCGTACTGGGTGTGTGATGATGTCTACCAGCTAATGCAGCCTTTTACATTAATCGCTAGGAGCGCTAATATAGAGAATGTTCATTTGATCAAAATGTAACATCTGAGAATACAGAAAATTCCTTTATCCCACACACTAACCAGTAAAAGGCACATTTATACATATCATGACTTATTATATATGTCTATAATCTAATATTTACACCTGCGCACTTAGCAGGAGTCTTTTTTCACAAGTTAATAACGTATTTTTGTGTAATTACTAAGATGTTTGTGATTTGATGCTAATTAACAAACTCTCTCAAGCAGAACAAACAAACCAAAAAACCAAGAATACACACCAGGACAACAGCCCATCTGCTCGCTATGGGATGCTTGATCTCTGCAAGCAGGTCTGAAGCACACCACACACACACACATGCACGCACGCAAACAAACATGAGCACGTGCACTGAGTGCCCTTGTCTGTTTCCTAGAACTCAGAGGATCATTTTTACACCTTCACATCCATCTCTTTATCGTTGCCTCCTGCACCACGGATCCCGCCTTTTCGCCTTTAAATGCTTTTTTTTGGACGCCATGCTCCCATGAACAGTATTTATTCTCCCCTCAAAGGGGAGAAAACCAAGCTGAAGGCCAGGCAGGGTGAGGGAGAGGACAAGGGCAGAAGCACTTCATTAATCAATCTACCAGCTTTGAAAATTTACCTAATTAACGGTTAATTACAGATCTGGGCCCAGTGCCAGCCGGCATCTCATCTACCTACAATAATAAGGACCCCTGCGGTCCCACTGATGACACTGGAGGTAAACACCTCCCCTTCACCCGTCTTCTCTATTAGTATACCCACGCAGCTCGTAATCGCACGCAGGGGACGTCGGACCACCTGCTCCCGCCTCTTACCGGAGATATATCGGCGGTCATCACAGGGTCCTGCAGGCTCTCACAGAGCATTTTGTCCAGATCCTTGTTGCCGTCCTTCTGCTGTCCCTGCCAGCTCGCCCGGCGGGAGGTGCTGGCACGCCAGGCCCTCTGGATCCTGAGGAGGTTGAATGAAGTAAGTTGATCTGACACACTCAGGAAAATAAAATCACAGGCTGGACACACAAAAGCTCCTTCAGAGGAGAACTCTTGTTGGTCCTGGGGCCATTTGAAGGTTTTTATCTAGAACTGTACACAAAGCCAGGTTAGATCAGTGTCCAAAGGGCCTCAAATAGAAGTTTAATTGTGGTGATGAAAGTTGTTGGGACAGAAAAGAAGCGAATGTCAGCCTGGTTCTTTTAATCTCAATCAGCAGGTCTCTGTTTTTGGATCAATTCAGCAGGAGGAAACATCTAATTTAGCTGCTACTTTATTGTGGGCTATAAAGCTCTTCAAGAGGAACCAACAGTGACCTAGTGTTGGACAGACTCACCTCTATTTGGCTCTGTGCAAACATCGATTCTCCAGTGTTTTACTTTTTCTTTCGATTATTTTATCTGCAAACATCGTTTTTCCAGTGTTTCCTTTCTCCTTTCTATTATTTTATCCCTTGAAATATTAATGAGAAAAGCTCAGTTTTCCCTCTCACCCTCCTTCCTACCCAGCAGGCCAGGCGCTGGGATGGAGACATACATTTACCTCCAGTGGAGCAGAGAGGCAGCTTCTGAGTGGAATAAAGTGAAGCCAGAACTCCGTTTAAACCACCCTTTTGTCTTCATTCATATTTACCTCACATTTATTCTTCATTTACCCTCTCTAAAGCCCTCCCGTTACTCAAATCCATCCTTATGTCTTTCTGTTTTTTTTCCCTGACCTTTTCACCTTCTCACATGGCAACCATTTCTGCAGAGAAGCTTTGTCTTCACTCCATCATGAGAGTGAAAGCCAGGGGTGAGGGATGACCTGCGAGCTTGTTAAGTGGAGTATAATGTAGCCGGATGCGAGTGACAAAAGCGCACATTCCCAAGTCTAATCAGGAAAAATTGAATCACAGCCAAATGCAAATTGGCCTCGGTCATACGCACATTTCAAAACGTGGCGAAAATGTGTTAAAGCACAGTCAGACATTAAATGAGAGCCCTACTCACACGATGGCATTGGCCTCAAGCCGCCGCCCTTGCTCAAGACGCAGGGGGCTGTTGTCGGCTTCCTCCTCCTCGCTCCTCCAAGAATGAAACCTTGCAAAAATGAGCCATAAATGGGAAGATGAACACCTTTTGTCAATGCGTATAAAAAGCCTTGAGTGACACCGCGGTGAAGACACGCCACCCAGCCAACAGGGAGCGGCATCATGATGGATTTTGCTGGCGCAGGGGCGTCTCTCACCTCTCCACTCTGGGAGCTGCCTGCCCTCTGCTGCGGCTGCAGTGTCGGTGATACCTCCTTACTTCATCCTGCAGAAGAGAAAAAAAAAAAAAAGTTCAATGCTTCAGGGTACTGGCTTTTTAGAGGCAATCTGATTGGTTTATTGCCGTGTCAACATGGCCACTGGGCTCCATCCCAGCAGTCCCCGATCCCTGAACTCTGAAATTTTAATCTTTGGGCTTCAGCTGGCTGCTGTTTATTGTGAAAAGTGCTAATAAAACGGATTCACACTACTTGCTCATCGTTAAAAAGCATAACTCAGTGACGGTTGGGGAAGTGAAGCGTACAGCCTCTCTCAGTACGAGCTAATCCAGACTCGTGAGTTCAGAAGACCACCCAGCAAATGTCAGGGAAGGAGAGCATCAGACTGCTAATCGGACAATTATCCCTTGTTGAGTCCAGTGTGACAGGAAATGTCAGATATTATGAAGAATAACCCTAATCATGAATGTTTAAAGCTGAATTTCCCAATGTTTGTTACCACCGGTCACAATATTTAACCCGGTTTATGAAATGAAGGCATGTTTATGAAGGTTTATATGAGGACTTTCTTTATAAATGTAGAGTATTTATGTATTTACTTACAGGAAATGCAGTTAATAGTTTTAGCTATTAGACACTAAATAGGGAGAAATAGGACTGGAAGCAGAAATGGTCTGGCCAGTCTTGCTCCTTGATTTTCTAGGTTTCTTCTTCTTCACCTGCTTTGCCGTCTCTTCCACTTTCCGAGTTGCTGAAAATAATAACCTGAGATCTTGGCTTCCACACATGGGAGGCCTTGTAAACAATCCTGCCGCTTCTATGTTTTCCTGTGTAAGCTCACCAGCGTCACGTCCAGCTCTTCTTCTATCCGGGGCTAGCTCCTGAGCTCGGGCCTCCCGCAGCTCACGCGGCTGTTGGGCAGAAGCCTTGGGAAAACCTCCCATTTGACTGACAACTCTCCTTTGCTCCTTTGCTCCAGACCCTACCCAACCTTACTGGTATTTGATTAATTTTTTTAATCCAAAAAAAAAAAACAAAAAAACCCCAAAGGGGTTTATTCTACTCCACAGGGGAAAACACCTGCATCGGACGACCGGCTGCTTTATCAGCGCGGGGAAACGTCCAATCAGGAAAAGAGCTGTACCCAGGAAGGCGCCCGTTAATCTGGGATTGGTAATCAATTCATGTGCTCGGCGTGCACGGGAGGTAAGTGTTTACTCTCGGATGTAAGTGGCAAAAAAAGAAAAAACCCTCAAGACGTTTTGGATGTTATCTTGCGATTATTCGATTTTGGTGTGTGTGTGTGTGTGTGTGTGTGTGTGTGTGTCTTTGCATTTGTATGAGAAGAGCTAAGATAATAGGGAATACTGGGAAGAGGACCGGGATTTAAAGGAAAAATAGGGGAAATAATAAACTTTTATTGACTGAAGTGCAGAAAGTGGTTACCAGAGATCCAACAGCTGTTGTGAGTCCAAAGATGCCCACAGGCTGTAAACAGAGCCGAGAAGGATGGGGAGGGGGCACCGATAAGAAAACAGACCTGAATTATGTGCACATAAAAATGTAGAGTCAATTTAATATCTCATCCAAAAACCGATAGAGCTATTTATTTGGGTTTTATAAGGGTATTAGTCATTATTTACTCCATAGAAAACATTTAAATTACCTGCTCAGTGAATATTTTTAACCGTTTTAAAGGCAAAAACTTTTAAAGGAATCTTTTACTGGAACCCTCAGTTTCAGTAGAAGGACCTTGGTAATGTGTAACATTCCTGCTTGATAAATGAGAATTGATCCAACGGCAGGAGCGTCCGCAGATTAATGTTCTGCTGGATTTAGCTCGCTGATAAATCAAATCAGCGCTAATGCATACGGAGCACACAATAGGAGGTGTTCCACTCCACCTCTGAAGTCTGCTGAGATGTTTCTTATCTGGGATACGCGTTCAGAGGAGCAGCAAAGCATCAATAGGGCGTGGGGAGAAAGAGGACATGGGCTTCTTCTATACTCGGAGTAAAGGGAGAAAAACAGGGTGGAAAATGGAGCACCAGGATCTACCGGTTCCACTGATATTAAGACAGACACACACACACACACACTGTTCCGTGACAATGACAGACACCAGTCCTCTCTCTCTTTCTCCCTCCCTCCCTCTCTTTCTCATGGTTGGGTTATTGCGACTTAATCGCGGAGCTTTGCGAGCAGGCCGGAGCAAACTGCACTCAGGCAGCACCGTCCCCGTGGAAGTGGGAGATGATAATGTACTGCTGAAATATGACACCCTTCCCTGCCACTGCCCCCCCCGCGTACACGCGTCTCTATATCGCGGCACCAGCATCTGCGTCGACGCGCAGGCAGAGGTCCCACTAGATGCAACATTTTAAATAATTGATCCGGAGCAACGCGGGGCTTCACACACGACACCGGTGAAACATTTTCTGATTCAGGCTGTGATTGCTGTATCAACAATATCACCTGTTCTTATTTCACGCTTAACTCCACCGACCGACCATCCCACACACACACACAGACACACACACGCCACGCTGGCCTTTAGCGTGCTGTTTAAATAAGCTCTGCACAAAATGGTTAACAACTTGCAGCCCTTGGCCATTAAAAGCAGCTCTCCTATTGATCAGGGAGTAATAGCCGGAGAGATTCATGCGTTTCTTGGCGGGGTTCACGCCTCCACAGTGAATCTGTCACACGGACGCAGCCTCCACATCCAACCACCTGCAGAACCATCTTCACTCCTATTTCACACAGCACTTACTGGTCAGAGCTCCGGCTCGGAGGTCACACACGGCCTGTCAGGCTTTGCAATCATCTCGACAAACTTGTTACATGTAACCATGATTTAATTGCTTTCATTTGGATCTTGATCTGGATCTGGTTTCCACATCGTTTACATTAGGCACATGATTGCAGCTTTAGTTTCAACTTCCAAAGAAACGAAACGTGGACAGCTAAGGATGAGTGTTTAATTAAGAGTAAATCCTGCACAGTCATGCTTTGTTACCTATTAAAGGCCAGAACCTTTACGTGAGCATCAGTTCACCTAGACGCCATCCCGCTGTTAAATTCTACAACTCAGTGAGGCCCATGAGGCAGAAGGTGTGCCCACGCCTGGGGACGGGTCTTCTCCTCCAACCTCTCTCTGGGAAGAATCTGCCTGGAAATGTCAGATTTACGCTGTAATAAAATGATTAGAGGTGCGGTGGGACTGGTTTGCTGCAAACCTGAAGCGAGAGAGTTTGAGAGAACAATCACTGAGGCCGTGTGTGTGTGTGTGTGTGTGTGTGTGTGTGTGTGTGTGTGGACACTGGTGGGCTGCTTCATCATCCTATACTGCAGAGTGAGTCAAAAGCTGTGATTGAAGTGTGCTTTCAGAGCCCAAAGCCCTCAGGTGCCGATAATGCGAACACTACATCACTGGCATTAAATATTCAGATGCGCAATAAAACCAGGTAAAATTGTGCACCCTGGCTGAACCTGGAGACACACACACGCACACACACACACACACAGCTGAAAGTAAAAACCCCATAATTGACACTGCCATTATGCTGACAATAATAGAGATGGAGGAAATATTTCCAGAATAATAAAGGTCATTAGGGGACCAGAAGCCCCCTCGGGAAAGGGGTTTCCTGGGCTCACTCTGCCATTTTTGCACATTCCTCTCCAAGCAGCACTAACTTACTCTCAATAGGGATGACATCATTACCACCTTCACCCCCCCCACGCAGCACGGCGAGACCTGCACCGGTAACTTTTCCCAGAAGAAGCAGAAAGGCGGCCGCACCTTTTTGGTGATGCACAGAGAGAGGTGTCTTCTCTCCCGGGCGAGACTCCCCCGCGCAGCTCGCCTCCTCTCCCCGGTGCATGCTTCTGCAAGGAGAACGGCGCTCAAGTTAGGAGGCGCTCGCAGAGAGGAGCAGAGTCTGCTGGTATGTGTGCAGCTGCAGGAGGAGAGGCTGCAGTCATGCGGGTTTTTTTTTTTTTTTTTTAAATCATCATCGCTGCATATCGCAGCAGGGTGCCAACGATGCACGCATGCATGCGCGCCTCGCAAGCTGCAGCGATGGCTGTGGCACTGACCTGTACGCGTCGTTCCTCAGCGCGCCGAGCTCTTCTCGCTCTGACCCTCTCCCTCCCTCTGTCCGGTTGTCGCCAGACACGGATGGAGCGAAGCCGCGATCAGGCGGAGAGACCCGACTTCTCGGAATTCACGCAGCCAATAGGCGAAGGCGCGTCTTTCTTTCTATTTTTTTTTGGTTTTTTTTTTTATGAATACCGCCCCGCCGCGCACGCTGGTCGCGCCGTCCAACCTGCAGCATGCACAGCCCCGCACGGCTGCTCCAGGAGGTGTCGGTCTGGTTTAAATGTCAGTCTGGGAGGTCAGAGGGGGAAGAATAGATAAGATGATGCAAAGGTTTTCTCATATATATCTATATCTATATCTATATCTATATCTATATACATATATAGATATAGATAGATATCTATATCTATAGATATAGATATATGTATATATGTTTGCATCAAGTGATCAGAGAGACCGGAAGTATTTAATGAGTTCTTTTCCCTTTGGATTGTTATAATTTAAACTGTCTTTAAAGATCACATATATGATTGGTCGACGTTTAGTGGTGAGAATAAAAATTGCAGCAGCTAAGGAACGAACACACTTAATGAACACAATACTGTATTTTAACATCCTCAATTAAACGGTAAAGCCTACAGTGGTTTTTGTGCTAGACAAATATTAAAAAAAAAATAAAAATACAAAAACATTGATAACCGCTTTTTGAATATTATTTAAAGTTAAAATTATATAAAATATCAGCATGTGAAAATAAGTGTTTTAACATTTATCAAATGGTGACATTTATCAAATATTGACTCTGGAAGACTGCAACGTGTGTCTAAAACAGCATTAAGGCATTACAATTTTAATTTACTTTTAAAAATGGCTGGAAAATATACATCTTCTATGTTTGGTGTCTAAAAATAAAGACATCATGACTAAAAGATCTAACCTTTTTGAAGTGATGAATTCAAAAATTGAAAGTGCGGTATGTTTGTCCACAAGAAGGCATTTCTCTTCCCACATCTGCAGTGCCGAGGCAGAGCCCCGACATAATGGTGTCCCCTCAGGACGCTCCTGTGGGCAAGTGATGACAGCTGGGTGGAGCAGTGGTGTGGAAGCTGAGTGGAGGAGTAGAAAAAACATGGACACGCTTCCTTGAAAAGAAACGTGTGTGCTTACCTGCACGCCCAATCTGAAGGGGTACCGGTTGCGCAGTCCAAAGGCCGACATGGGTGTTAGTTCGGCCAGAGTCCACCTCTGGCTCTGGCTCTGGCTCCTTTTACTCCTGCGGTTAACAGTGGTTAGAAGTGAGCTCAAATCCAACAACAGGATTGGTTCAATGACCACAATGTAACAAAATAATACCTTAGATGTTTCCAGGGATTTTGTTTATTTTAAAGAAATGTAGATTTTCCTTTTTATTTATGACTCTTCTGTCAAGCTGTAACAATTCTAATGAGCAACATGGACATTAACTCGCATTATTTTCATGATATTTGAAGTACTGAGGTACTTTTGGACACCAGAATACAAAAAATACACAAGTTATATACCTGAGCTTGACATACTGTTTTACTTGGTCAGAAAGGAAAATATTAAAATGCATGTGATTATTAGGCAGGTAAACATTTATTCAAGTGTGAGTTGCATTCTAAAATTGCCATATAAAATTCAACTTTCCATTTGATAATTTATTGCAAAAAAATAAAGATACCTAATTTATTAGGTTAGTTAAAGCTTTGTATGAAAAAAATAAAATGTATTCAAGTGTGCGTTGCATTCTAAAATTGTCATAAATAATTGATAATTGAATGGAAAATTAAAGTGATATCTAATTTAATTAGGTAAGTTGAAAATTTTAACGTTTTACTTTTTAAAGAGACCTGGAACTGGAAGTAAAATAAGTCCACTGAGTCCAGGGACAGAGTTTCCTTTAGTAAGGACACAGATAAAAGGCTGAGCTGCCGCTGCTCCAGGTAAAAAAGTAAACGCCATAATCTGTACATACATGAAAGTGCAAGAGTTCCATTTTTAGGTCATCAAAACATGACTTCTTGAAAACATTCCAAAGAGTTGTGCGCAGCTAAATGTTTCCATTTCAGAACAAGTTTTGGGGCACCTAGGTTTTAAACTGTAGTTTTCAGCATCTGACACGTAAAAAGTCAGCAGAGGTTATGGTGTGAGTGTGAAAGGTCTGAGGTCAGTTGATTGTTTGTCAGTGTCCCGTGAGGCGTGTAACAAGTTACGGACATTCGGCTGTTATGGCTAACGCAGTAAAAGTGAGGTCCAGACAGTCAGTAGTGCTGGGGAGAGCCACAGGTGAGCGTACTGGGGGAGCCAGTGGTGCAGTCCTGCCCCTGTAGCAGTTGAGTGACAGCTCTGGGGTGGACAGTGCAGCCTGCTGGCTCTGAAGCCCAGAACCATGTGTTCCCTCCTCCTCATCATCATCATCATCTGGAAAATATCAGTTAAAGCACCAACCGTGAGAAGTCACAATTATTTAAAACTGAGGCTATGACATTAAAAGCAAATGTTTGCTCTATTACTGATAAATGGAGCCAGGCTGAGCGACCGGTATTGAGAGACAGAAGCAGCAACAGCTCAAGGCTGAATTAAATATGTTAATGATAATGTGATGCACCTTCATTCCTTTGAGCTTGTACTTCTTGTTAAAAAAATAAACAAACTATAAAAGGTAGGTAATAATTCTGCAACTCTCAAAAAACACAAGCACAAAAAGTCATATGATGAGGAAAATGTTAAGATCTGAATTCAGGCCTAAACTGCTGAATTGCCTCCTTTAAACCTTAATGGAAACACAAAATTAAAAGAACAACATAAACAAAATCCAAGATTTGATTTCAACTGGATAAGAAAGTACAACATTCTTAAAAACTGATGTTGTGAAAGGGAGAAATAAAGTGAGAAATAAGTTGTTGGCAAAGCTAGAAGCGACTTACTCTTCTGCTTCCTTCAGGAGGCTAGCTCTGGCTGAGGAGGACCGGTTCAAACTACCTCCTGTGGCAGATGAGGGACAAGGAGAGATTAGGAGAAAACTCCAGCGAGGACAGTGAGCAACTGACAGAGCCCTCCCTCTTACCTCTGAGATAATCCACAAAGTACAGCGCCACCACCGCCATCAAGGAAACTGAGACAGAAAAACCCTGATGTCACCCAGAGCCCCAAAAGAACAAGGACAGAAACACAGACACAAAAGCACTCACTGCAGACACAGGTGCAGAAAAACACCTCCAGAATCAGGTAGCCTCTGGTGTCCAAGATGGTTCCTGCTGCCATGGCGATGAGAGCCAGTCCCAAGTTCTGGATGGACTGCATGCTGGTGGGACAAAAACCAGCACTGATAGGACTCACAACTGTGTGTCAAAGCAATCAATGTGATGGACACTTACAAGCCATAAGCCGTCCCTAGTTGATGCTCAGGAACCACAAAGGCCACCATTGGCCAGAGGACACAGGCCACTACGGAGCAGGAGGCGCCCAGGACAGACTGGAGAATGAGTGATGGGGAATACCATCAGTTTCAGACATGTAGGAAACCCTCACACAATCCTGATATAGTAACATCCAAGATGGAGGACTACTGCTACTGATGATATCGTCATATCCATAGTTTTAATATTTACTGGTGGGCTGACATTTGTTATGAATTTGATTTGCTTGGACAGAGTGTTGGTAACAGGAAGACCAGGTCTATCACCATGGCGATCCATGGGTTCCAGAAGGTGAAGGCCAGCATCATGTGAGCGGCGAGTGTGGTGACCACGGCTATCAGCACCCAGATCACGTTCCTCCCCGTTTTATCAACCAAGAATCCCAGAACCGGAGATTCCGGACCTGATATGAGGTACACAATGCCTGGCAGGGATGGAAGGTAAAGAAAACAGTGAATTTATGGTCTATCCCGCATGAAAAAAAAAGAAATGAAATACAGGACAGGAGGGACATTGCTCAAAGTGTTTGAGGAACCTGTCTACAGCACTGGCTTCAGCAAGAGAGAAGTTGAACTTTTCAATGAAAAACACCCTGAAGCAGAGAAGACAGAGTTTTATTCACCAGCACCCGACCTCGAGAGGACGTGATATCTAAGGACATGCTCGTTTGAGCAGAAGAGCATGTGATCTCTGCCTGATATACATGTTGATCTCTGGAACTATGCAGATACACTAATTCTGTTGTGACCAGAGAGGATGTTTTACTGTATTACAATTTTGACCCAGCAGCCCATCATTCAGCTGCACTGTTACATACGGTGGAGCTCTATTTCACACACCAAACACAATTCGGGCAATTTGGAGAGAGCCATGTTGAAATTGACTTCAGAATAAGCACTGACATTAACGTTAAGTACTCCATTCAAATTGCTTCCCCTTGCTGTCAGTAAACATGCACTTAAAATTTGTGATTGTAGCAAGTTTAGGAGAAACATCAGGATTTCAAAAATGATGCAGGAAACTAATCCCCACCTAAAATTTTTTGTCTGGAAAAAAAAAACAAAACCTAACCAGTTCTAAAATCTTTCATACCTGTGTGTTTCTAAAGCCTAACATAGGTCGTCCTGCACAAACACTAGGGTGAAAATTACATTTAACATTGACCTATCCATGTACAGCACAAAATAATGCAAAAGCAGAATATCATGATTGCAAAACCATATTTTAAAACCCAACCCCAAATGTGTGTGTGTGAGTGTGTGTGTGGGTGATACTTACTGCCCGATGTCCAATAAATGGAAAAATAGCCACATAGCTAGCCACCACGCAAATGATGAAGATGAGCCAGAGGGAAAAGGGGAAGTCTTTCACAAGAGTCAGCTTAATCACTTCACCTGATGGAAAGAAAAGCAACACAAGGGAGTCTGATTAGTTGGCAAATATCGACTGCGGGCTGGAATACCTAAGGATCGTTGCGTGTGCTGGTGCTAACGTGTAGGCCACAAAGTCTCAGCTGGAGGCCGGCCAAGGCACGGTGGTCCGCACCGGTCCCGCCACGTTCCTTATGAAGGATTTTCTCAGCTCTTCTGTCGAGAAGAATCAGCACCAGGGCGCAGAATAGAGAGAAGAGGCAGGTCAAACCACCTGTAAAATAACAACAAAAAGAGAAAAATGAGGAGATGCCTCTGTGGTAGTCTGCTAACAAAGAATGTGGAAGTGAGAGTTAGATGGCACTGCTGAGACAGGCTGAACAGAACCGGAGACACAGCAGACATGATCAGTCTGCAGCAGCTGCTTGTAACCTGATTCTGAATGTGCAGCTTTTGTAAATGTCACAGCTCATCTTTGGTTTTCCTACCCAGGAAAAATACGAGTGTTCCTTCACCTATCATGAGCGAGATGCCAAGGGTTACATATCCGGCGGAGCCAACAAGGTCCTTCACTCTGCTGTAAATTGGGCCCATTGTGTTCATGTTCATCGTGCTGCCCTGGAGACAAGCGCAGGGGGAGTTAGAAACCTAAATACGATGCAGATGAAAAGGTGAACATCAAAATGATCCTACCAGCTGAGCTATGCTGATCTGAAAGCCAAACACCAGGTTTAGCTCCTTTCCTTTGAACCAGTTGACGGCATATGTGTTCTGAGCCACCACCAAGGTCTCTCCTCCGAAGCTGGTTATGAGAGGAAACACAGGGAGGCGTAAGTGCAGCACTGGCGAAGGTCAAAAACACAACTAGACTGTTTTAACTTCATACCCAAACACAAAACGGCCAACTTCACACAGCCAGAAACGATTCACCAAAGCTCCTGTTGCAAATATTACCTTTGTAGGGTTGGAAAAACTGAAAGGTGTGATTTTTTTTTCCCACATTGATATTCTCAGAAAACTTTTCAAGGTCAAATCACCTGTCCGACACAGACAAAGAGGGAAAAGATGATGGTCCCCAGCCTGGGAGAAAAGAACAAAATAGGACAGCGTCTGTAATGACAAGCTCATAAAATAGAGGTCTGCTGTATTCTAACATGCAGAACTTGACATTTTGCCTTGTACCTGATTCCAAAAACTCTGTCGATCAGGAATCCACCAATGAGGCAGAGAACGACATTGGGCCAGGAGTACCAGGCGTACAGCTGCATGAACTCCGCAGTGCTCAAGTCCAGGTCCTGGAATTGCCAGAGAAAACACATTTGATTCAAGGCTGGGCAACTGATGTGAAACAGACCGTAGAGTATGGCAACTTAGAATAATTCAGGACTATGGAGGTTTATTTGTTTTTTGTTCAATTGTTTCTGTCATTTTATCGTGGTAAAACACTTTACATTTTCAGTTTTGTACCTTGATGATTTGAGTTTGCAGGGCAGCCGGATTGTCTAAACAGAAGCAGCTTCCTGGAAGAAATAAGATGCAATATTAGCGTTACGGGATGACAGCAAATTTAGAAAAAAAAAAAAATCCGTAAGAATATTAGAGAAACTCATTTTCTGATGGGATGTGAAATTCTGAAGCGGCTTTCCAGTAACTGGTGAAGTCTGTGGAGTTTTATCTCACCAAATCCCAGGAAGCACATGAATACGAGGACCACCACACGGTGGAGGGGGTGGTTGGGGTGGCATATGGCCCGCAGCTTCTTATCGGGTCCCCCTGCTGTCCGTGTCCCGCCGGACGACGCCTCACCCTCATCTCCCACCTGGTTCCTCGGCTCCTCGCAGTCCGACATGCTGGCTTGTTTGTCTGGAACAGGCGGAGCGGGGGAAAAAAAACAAAAAAACAAAAAACTACGGCGAGAGAGGGAGTCAGGTCATGTGACCAGACAGTGAGCCACGTGACACAGTCGCTCGCGATTCACGATCAGCTGTTGATTCAGCGGTTGATTTGCTGAATATTCTATAAAGGAAAAACATTTTATTACTGTTGCAACAAATCAGTAAAATATTTTTTTGAACATTACGCTTCTCTGCCGCGATGAAGACATTTAACTTGCGGATGTCATTTACTTCATATCAGCAGTTTTCATATACACTCACCGGCCATTTTATTAGGTACACCCGTCCAACTGCCCGTTAACGCTTAATTTCTAATCAGCCAATCACATGGCGGCAACTCAGTGCATTTAGGCATGTAGACATGGTCAAGACAATCTCCTGCAGTTCAAACCGAGCATCAGTATGGGGGAGAGAAGGTGATTTGAGTGACTTTGAACGTGGCATGGTTGTTGGTGCCAGAAGGGCTGGTCTGAGTATTTCAGAAACTGCTGATCTACTGGGATTTTCACGCACATCCATCTCTAGGGTTTACAGAGAATGGTCCGAAAAAGAACAAATATCCAGTGAGCGGCAGTTCTGTGGGCAGAAATGCCTTGTTGATGCCAGAGGTCAGAGGAGAATGGCCAGACTGGTTCGAGCTGATAGAAAGGCAACAGTGACTCAAATAACCACCCGTTACAACCAAGGTAGGCAGAAGAGCATCTCTGAACGCACAGTACGTCGAACTTTGAGGCAGATGGGCTACAGCAGCAGAAGACCACACCGGGTGCCACTCCTTTCAGCTAAGAACAGGCAACTGAGGCTACAATTTGCACAAGCTCATCGAAATTGGACAATAGAAGATTGGAAAAACGTTGCCTGGTCTGATGAGTCTCGATTTCTGCTGCGACATTCGGATGGTAGGGTCAGAATTTGGCGTCAACAACATGAAAGCATGGATCCATCCTGCCTTGTATCAACGGTTCAGGCTGGGGGTGGTGGTGTAATGGTGTGGGGAATATTTTCTTGGCACTCTTTGGGCCCCTTGGTACCAATTGAGCATTGTTGCAACGCCACAGCCTACCCGAGTATTGTTGCTGACCATGTCCATCCCTTTCTGACCACAATGTACCCAACTTCTGATGGCTACTTTCAGCAGGATAATGCACCATGTCATAAAGCTGGAATCATCTCAGATCTGGTTTCTTGAACATGACAATGAGTTCACTGTACTCAAATGGCCTCCACAGTCAACCAGATCTCAATCCAATAGAGCATCTTTGGGATGTGGTGGAACGGGAGATTCGCATCATGGATGTGCAGCCGACAAATCTGCGGCAACTGTGTGATGCCATCATGTCAATATGGACCAAACTCTCTGAGGAATGCTTCCAGCACCTTGTTGAATCTATGCCACGAAGAACTGAGGCAGTTCTGAAGGCAAAAGGGGGTCCAACCCATTACTAGCATGGTGTACCTAATAAAGTGTCCGGTGAGCTGTAAATCACACTTTTTAAACGCTAAACTGCTCAAACCTATCACACATCTATAACAAATCTAACCAATAGGTTTATTTCACAAACATAAAAAAATATATGTGATCATGCAGACTGTTGTCGACACACAAAAATATTTGTAAGTGATTTGCAGTCAGGTTCTAGGTGAATCAGCGCCACTTGCTGGATTGATTGTTAATAGATTTAATTTATTTTAATTTATAGCTTTCAAAATAAATTTTAGCTTGAAACAAGTACCGAATATGAACTTAGAGCCAGAGGAATGACAAAAACAAAATAACTTTAAGTGGGGCTGTTGAGTTGAGAAAGGCTTGACCATATCTCCCAAGTTAGTAGTGCAATATTGGCATGTAAAAATAAAATAAATAAATAAATAAATAATGAGTAAGTAAGTAATACAGAACAACCATAAACCCTAGTTCAAGATGAGTAATTATCTGCTTTGAGACAGAAACTGGTGAAGTCTGTGGAGTTTTATCTCATTCATAAACATTTCTAGTCCCTGTAGAATATCGTGCAGAATTGAGTTTGTTCTTGACAGCTACACGACAAAATAAAGTCCTAAATGAGAAGACTGTGAGGGCCTTTGTACAAACAGGACACAAACACTAGATAAAGATGAAGCAAACATTTGGAGCGGCAATCAGGGGCTTTTTTTTTTCTTTGTACCACAACCTATGGACATTCGGCTGTTATGGCTAACGCAGTAAAAGTGAGGTCCAGACAGTCAGTAGTGCTGGGGAGAGCCACAGGTGAGCGTACTGGGGGAGCCAGTGGTGCAGTCCTGCCCCTGTAGCAGTTGAGTGACAGCTCTGGGGTGGACAGTGCAGCCTGCTGGCTCTGAAGCCCAGAACCATGTGTTCCCTCCTCATCATCATCATCATCATCTGGAAAATATCAGTTAAAGCACCAACCGTGAGAAGTCACAATTATTTAAAACTGAGGCTATGACATTAAAGGCAAATGTTTGCTCTATTACTGATAAATGGAGCCAGGCTGAGCGACCGGTATTGAGAGACAGAAGCAGCAACAGCTCAAGGCTGAATTAAATATGTTAATTATAATGCACCTTCATTCCTTTGAGCTTGTACTTATTGTTAAAAAAAAAGAAAAAGAAAAAGAAAACTGAAACGGTGGGTAATAATTCTGCAACTGGGTCAAAGAACCCAAGCACAAAAAGTCACATAATGAGGACAATGTTGAGATCTGAATACAGGCCTAAACAGGCCTCTTAACAGAAACACAGAATGAAATGAACAACATAAACAAAAATTAAAAATTGATTTTACCTGGTCAAAAAAAGTGATGTTGTGAAAGTGAGAAATAAGTTGTTGGCAAAGCTAGAAGCGACTTACTCTTCTGCTTCCTTCAGGAGGCTAGCTCTGGCTGAGGAGGACCGGTTCAAACTACCTCCTGTGGCAGATGAGGGACAAGGAGAGATTAGGAGAAAACTCCAGCGAGGACAGTGAGCAACTGACAGAGTCCTCCCTCTTACCTCTGAGATAATCCACAAAGTACAGCGCCACCACCGCCATCAAGGAAACTGAGACAGAAAAACCCTGATGTCATCCAGAGTCCCAAAAGAACAAGGACAGAAACACAGACACAAAAGCACTCACTGCAGACACAGGTGCAGAAAAACACCTCCAGAATCAGGTAGCCTCTGGTGTCCAAGATGGTTCCTGCTGCCATGGCGATGAGAGCCAGTCCCAAGTTCTGGATGGACTGCATGCTGGTGGGACAAAAACCAGCACTGATAGGACTCACAACTGTGTGTCAAAGCAATCAATGTGATGGACACTTACAAGCCATAAGCCGTCCCTAGTTGATGCTCAGGAACCACAAAGGCCACCATTGGCCAGAGGACACAGGCCACTACGGAGCAGGAGGCGCCCAGGACAGACTGGAGAATGAGTGATGGGGAATACCATCAGTTTCAGACATGTAGGAAACCCTCACACAATCCTGATATAGTAACATCCAAGATGGAGGACTACTGCTACTGATGATATCGTCATATCCATAGTTTTAATATTTACTGGTGGGCTGACATTTGTTATGAATTTGATTTGCTTGGACAGAGTGTTGGTAACAGGAAGACCAGATCTATCACCATGGCGATCCATGGGTTCCAGAAGGTGAAGGCCAGCATCATGTGAGCGGCGAGTGTGGTGACCACGGCTATCAGCACCCAGATCACGTTCCTCCCCGTTTTATTAACCAAGAATCCCAAAACCAAAGATGCCGGAGCTGAGATGAGGTACACAATGCTGGCAGGGACGGAAGGTAAAGAAAACAGTGAATTTATGAATGCGATGTCCATCTTTTTCAGTGACCTCACCTGGTCTGTTTTGCATGAAACAAAAGAAATGAATTACAGGACAGGAGGGACATTGCTCAAAGTGTTTGAGGTACCTGTTCACAGCTCTGGCTTCAGCAAGAGAGAAGTTGAACTTCTCAATGAAAAACACCCTGAAGCAGAGAAGACAGAGTGTCAGTCACCAGCACCCGACCTCAAGAGGACGTGATATCCAAGGACATGCTCAGGAGAGCGTGTGATGTTCTCTGCATCGTTCAGCTGCACTGTTACATTGACTGAAGGATAAGTACTGACATCAACATTAAGCACTCTTCAAATTGCTGCCCCTTGCTGTCAGTAAACAAACACCTCAATGTGCAATTGTGCAAGTTTAGGAGAAATATCAGGATTTCAAAAATGATGCAGGAGAGTAATCCCTGCCTGATATATTGTCAACCGGTTCTAAAATCCTTGATAATTTTGCCAAACATGGATTCTCATGCACAAACAGAGGTGAGCTGATCTGACAAGTAGATAAGAACTCACTGCTGAATCAAAATAATATTTCTTTGACCTTTTTTTCTTTCTTCCTTATGAAGGATTTTCTCAGCTCTTCTGTCAAGGAAGCCCAGCACCAGGGCGCAGAGGAGAGAGAAGAGGCAGGGCAAACCACCTGTAAAATAACAACAAAAAGAGAAAAATGAGGAGATGCCTCTGTGGTAGTCTGCTAACAAAGAATGTGGAAGTGAGAGTTAGATGGCACTGCTGAGACAGGCTGAACAGAACCGGAGACACAGCAGACATGATCAGTCTGCAGCAGCTGCTTGTAACCTGATTCTGAATGTGCAGCTTTTGTACATGTCACAGCTCATCTTTGGTTTTCCTACCCAGGAAAAATACGAGTGTTCCTTCACCTATCATGAGCGAGATGCCAAGGGTTACATATCCGGTGGAGCCGACGAGGTCCGTTACGCTGTTGTAAATTGGGCCCATTGTGTTCATGTTCACCGTGCTGCCCTGGAGACAAGCGCAGGGGGAGTTAGAAACCTAAATACGATGCAGATGAAAAGGTGAACATCAAAATGATCCTACCAGCTGAGCTATGCTGATCTGAAGGCCAAACACCAGGTTTAGCTCCTTTCCTTTGAACCAGTTGACTGCATATGTGTTCTGAGCAACAGCCAAGGACTCTCCTCCGATGCTGTTCATGCGAGGAAACACAGGGAGGAGTAAGTGCAGCACTGGCGAAGGTCAAAAACACAACTAGACTGTTTTAACTTCATACCCAAACACAAATCGGCCAACTTCACACAGCCAGAAACGATTCACCAAAGCTCCTGTTGCAAATATTACCTTTGTAGGGTTGGAAAAATTTAAGAAAGGTGTGATTTTTTTTTTTCTTGATTATTTATTTTTACAGATGCGATATACTTTTTAAGGTCAAATCACCTGTCCGGCACAGACAAAGAGGGAAAAGATGATGGCCCCCAGCCTGGGAGAAAAGAACAAAATAGGACAGCGTCTGTAATGACAAGCTCATAAAATAGAGGTCTGCTGTATTCTAACATGCAGAACTCGACATTTTGCCTTGTACCTGATTCCAAAAACTCTGTCGATCAGGAATCCACCAAAGAAGCAGAGAACGACATTGGGCCAGGCGTAACAGGAGTACAGCACCATGAACTCCGCAGTGCTCAAGTCCAGGTCCTGGAATTGCCAGAGAAAACACATTTGATTCAAGGTTGGGCAACTGATGTGAAACAGACCGTACAGTATGCCAATTTAAGATAAAACGCTCAAATAGTTCAAGAATTCTCATCATTTTATCATCAGAACAAATTTAAACTTTACTGTTATAGATGGTCAAAACATTTTCAGTTTCGTACCTTGATGAATTCAGTTTGTAGGGCAGCTGGATTGTCGAAACAAAAGAAGGCTCCTGGAACAAACAAATTGCATTATTAACATTGCAGAATGATAGCAAAATTAGAAAAACAAAACAAAACAAAAATAATAATAAATAAATAAAAATCATTTTCTGATGGGAAGTCATATCTAAAGCGGCTTTTCAGTAACTAGTAAGGTCTGTGGAGAAGATTTAGCTCACCGTGTCCCAGAAAGCACACGAATACTAGAATCACCACGCAGTGGAGCAGGTGGTTGGGGTCGCATATGGCCAGCAGCAGCTTATTGGTTTTCCTTGTTGTCTGTGTTCCACCGGACGATGCCTCACCTTCATCTTCAAGCTGGTGCCTCCGCTCCGTCATGCTGGCTTGTTTGTTTAGAATCAACATGGATTAAAACAGAGAGAGGAACTCACGTCATGTGACCGGGTGGAGATGTCACGTGGCAGGCCCGCTGGCAAATATTGGGTTGATCCATTTAATATTCTTAAAAGGAAAAAATATTTCATTAGCGTTGCAACAAATCAGTAAAAGTTGTCAGTATCCTTGTAGGTGGGAAAAATCCCAAATTGTTTATTCCAAAAGATCTCTAATAATAGATCCCTTGCCATTCACCTCATATTAGTTTGATTAGAACTACACTGGTGAAACGCTAAAATCTTTAAACCAATCAAGATACAAACCAATCAATAGGTTCATTTTGCAAACATAAATATATGCGATTGTGCAGACTGTTTACTGTGAACTAAATTATTTGTCAGTGATTTGGTCAGGTTCTAGGTAAAATAGCATCACTTGCAGGACTAATTGTTAATAGATTTCATTTATTTTCATTTTTAAGAAGTCTGTGTAGGTTCTCCTTTTGGATAGAAGGCAAAATGTTTTCAAAGAAACCCTAAACAAGTCCAGATAAACACAAAGTCTGCACTTGGATTTTAATTTATAGCTCACAAAATGAGTTTTAGCCTCATAAAATCTACTTTTATTCACCGAGTATGAACTTAAAGCCAGAGGAACGACAAATAAAATTAAAAATATATTTTTTTTTATATTACTTATTTGCATGAATTGGTCAGACAAACCAAGTTTTGAATGAGTTTTTTTTTCAACCCTTCAGACAATATTTTATTTTTAAAGGTCTTTATAAAAGACAAGTCGAAACATGTTTTTAAAGATCACGTCAACAACTTGTCGGCACCTAGTGGCAAAATATATATTGTAAGAACTAAGGAATGAATGTAAATATATAATTATAAATTATAAACTGTAAAGCCTCCAATGGTTTGTGTTAGACAAATCTTTATTATTTTAAAAATTACAAAAAATAATTTACAGTTTTCTTACATGGATTACTCTTTTTGGATAATTACTCAACCTTAGAAATTATAGAAAAAATTGGCATGTGGAAATAACAGGAATGCTAATTAAATACTGACTCTGGAAAACTGTAACTCGGCATCAAGGCACTACCATTTTCATTCAACTTACAGAAAAAGCTGGAAAAAACACATCTCCAATGTTTGGTGTCTAAAAATATAGACATCAAGACTAAAAGATCTAACCTTACTGTAGTGATGAATTTTAGGATTTAAAGTGCAGTATGTTTGTCCATTACAGGGCATTTCTGTTCACGTCACCTCTGTAGTGCCGAGGCAGAGTGCAGAATGCCGACGTAGCGGTTTCACTTCAGGACGCTCCTGTGGGCAAGTGATGACAGATGGGTGGAGCAGTGGTGTGGAAGCTGAGTGGAGGAACAGAAAAAACATGGGCATGCTAATCTAAAAAAAAACGCATTAGTGTGTGTATGTGTTTGCTTACCTGCGCGCCCAATCTGGAGAGGTACCGGTTGCGCAATCCAAAGGCCGACATGGGTGTTAGTTTGGCAGAGTCCACCTCTGTGCTCTGGCTCTGGCTCTGGCGTCTTTTACTCCTGCAAGGGTGGTATAACAGAGGTTATAGGTGAGCTCAAATCCAAACAACAGGATTGGTATCTATGACCACTATGTAGCCAGAAACCTCAAATGTTTGCAGAGGTGTTGCCTAATTGAAAGAAATGCATTTTTTTTACAGCACTGATTAATACATCATCTGTTTTTTATGATTTATCTGCTAAGCTGTAATCTTCGTAATTAGCAACGTAAATATTAAATCACAATATTTTCATAATATTTGAACTACTGATGTACTTTTGGACACAAGAGTTCAAAAATACACAAGTTTTATACTTGAGCTTAACATACTGTTGATTGGTAAGAAAGGAAAATATTAAAATGATTCATTAAAATTGTCATAAAGCAATTCAACTTTTTAAAGAGATTCTTCAGCATAAAAAGTCAGTGATGTAAAGAATCCCACCTGGACCTGAACCAAGTCTGCTAAGTCCAGTGACAGAGATTCTGTTAGTAAGTGCACAGAGAAAGTGCTGAACTGCTATTTCTAAGTATAATATAAAAAAAGTAACCACAGAGTCTGTATATACATAGAAGTGCAAGAGTCCTCATCTGAGGTCATCAAAACATGACTTGTTTAAAAAGTCCTTCTTTTAAAATTCCACAAGATAAGAGTCTCATACGCAGCTGAATGTTATCGCTTCAAAACACGCTTTAAGGCATCTTCATTTTTAAACTGTAGTTTTCAGCATCTGACACGTAAAAAGTCAGCAGAGTTTATGGTGCGAGTGTGAAAGGTCTGAGGTCAGTTGATTGTTTGTCAGTGTCCCGCGAGGCGTGTAACAAGTTACGGACATTCGGCTGTTATGGCTAACGCAGTAAAAGTGAGGTCCAGACAGTCAGTAGTGCTGGGGAGAGCCACAGGTGAGCGTACTGGGGGAGCCAGTGGTGCAGTCCTGCCCCTGTAGCAGTTGAGTGACAGCTCTGGGGTGGACAGTGCAGCCTGCTGGCTCTGAAGCCCAGAACCATGTGTTCCCTCCTCCTCCTCATCATCATCTGGAAAATATCAGTTAAAGCACCAACCGTGAGAAGTCACAGTCATTTTAAATTGTTTGCTCTATTATTGATAAATGGAGCCAGGCTGAATGACTGGTATTTAGAGACAGAAGCAGCAACAGCTCAAGGCTGAATTAAAAAAGATAATGTGATGCAAAAAGAAAACTGAAACGGTAGGTAATAATTCTGCAACTGGGTCAAAGAACCCAAGCACAAAAAGTCACATAATGAGGAAAATGTTGAGATCTGAATGCAGGCCTAAACAGCCTGAACTGCCTCCTTTTACTCAATAGAAACACAAATGAAAATGAACAACATAAACAAAAATTAAAAATTGATTTTACCTGGTCAAAAAAAACTGATGTTGTGAAAGGGAGAAATAAAGTGAGAAATAAGTTGTTGGCAAAGCTAGAAGCGACTTACTCTTCTGCTTCCTTCAGGAGGCTAGCTCTGGCTGAGGAGGACCGGTTCAAACTACCTCCTGTGGCAGATGAGGGACAAGCAGAGATTAGGAGAAAACTCCAGCGAGGACAGTGAGCAACTGACAGAGTCCTCCCTCTTACCTCTGAGATAATCCACAAAGTACAGCGCCACCACCGCCATCAAGGAAACTGAGACAGAAAAACCCTGATGTCATCCAGAGTCCCAAAAGAACAAGGACAGAAACACAGACACAAAAGCACTCACTGCAGACACAGGTGCAGAAAAACACCTCCAGAATCAGGTAGCCTCTGGTGTCCAAGATGGTTCCTGCTGCCATGGCGATGAGAGCCAGTCCCAAGTTCTGGATGGACTGCATGCTGGTGGGACAAAAACCAGCACTGATAGGACTCACAACTATGTGTCAGGGCAATCAAGGTGACAAGCACTTACAAGCCATAAGCCGTCCCTACTTGATGCTCAGGAACCACAAAGGCCACCATTGGCAAGAGGACACAGGCCAATAAGGAGTAGGAGGCGCCCAGGACAGACTGGAGAATGAGTGATGGGGAATACCATCAGTTTCAGACATGTAGGAAACCCTCACACAATCCTGATATAGTAACATCCAAGATGGAGGACTACTGCTACTGATGATATCGTCATATCCATAGTTTTAATATTTACTGGTGGGCTGACATTTGTTATGAATTTGATTTGCTTGGACAGAGTGTTGGTAACAGGAAGACCAGGTCTATTACCATGGCGATCCATGGGTTCCAGAAGGTGAAGGCCAGCATCATGTGAGCGGCGAGTGTGGTGACCACGGCTATCAGCACCCAGATCACGTTCCTCCCCGTTTTATCAACCAAGAATCCCAAAACCGGAGATGCCGGAGCTGAGATGATGTACACAATGCTGGCAGGGACGGAAGGTAAAGAAAACAGTGAATTTATGAATGCGATGTCCATCTTTTTCAGTGACCTCACCTGGTCTGTTTTGCATGAAACAAAAGAAATGAAATACAGGACAGGAGGGACATTGCTCAAAGTGTTTGAGGTACCTGTTCACAGCTCTGGCTTCAGCAGGAGAGAAGTTGAACTTCTCAATGAAAAACACCCTGAAGCAGAGAAGACAGAGTGTCAGTCACCAGCACCCGACCTCGAGAGGACGTGATATCCAAGGACATGCTCAGGAGAGCGTGTGATGTTCTCTGCCTGATATACATGACAAAAAGGCCCCACCGGTCTGAGAGCTGCTGTGTTTGTGTGTGTGTGTGTGTGTGTGTGTGTGTGTGTGTGTGTGTACTCACTGTCCGAGTCCAATAAATGGAAAAATAGCCACATAGTAGCCCACGCAAATGATGAAGATGAGCCAGAGGGGTAATGGGAAGTCTTTCACATCGGTCAGCTTAATCACTTCACCTAATTAAAAAAAAACAAAAAAAACAAACGCCAGTCTGAGAATAAACTGCCTCCTCTGTAAAAAAAAAAAGTTAAATAAAAAAACTCACCTGTTTTTCCTTCTTCCTTATGAAGTATTTTCTCAGCTCTTCTGTCAAGGAAGCCCAGCACCAGGGCGCAGAGGAGAGAGAAGAGGCAGGGCAAACCACCTGTAAAATAACAACAAAAAGAGAAAAATGAGGAGATGCCTCTGTGGTAGTCTGCTAACAAAGAATGTGGAAGTGAGAGTTAGATGGCACTGCTGAGACAGGCTGAACAGAACCGGAGACACAGCAGACATGATCAGTCTGCAGCAGCTGCTTGTAACCTGATTCTGAATGTGCAGCTTTTGTACATGTCACAGCTCATCTTTGGTTTTCCTACCCAGGAAAAATAGGAGTGTTCTTTCACCTATCATGAGCGAGATGCCAAGAGTAAAGTGTCCAGGGGAGCCGACGAGGTCCGTTATTCTGCTGTACACCGAGCCCATGATATTCATGTTCACCGTGCTGCCCTGGAGACAAGCGCAGGGGGAGTTAGAAACGCATATTACATTACCGGTAATTGTTATATATACATATATTTACAGTGCAGATGAGGAGGATATTGTCGGAATATTCCTACCAGCCGAGCCATGCTGAGCTGAAGGCCAAACACCAGGTTTAGCTCCTTTCCTTTGAACCAGTTGACTGCATATGTGTTCTGAGCAACAGCCAAGGACTCTCCTCCGATGCTGTTCATGCGAGGAAACACAGGGAGGAGTAAGTGCAGCACTGGCGAAGGTCAAAAACACAACTAGACTGTTTTAACTTCATACCCAAACACAAATCGGCCAACTTCACACAGCCAGAAACGATTCACCAAAGCTCCTGTTGCAAATATTACCTTTGTAGGGTTGGAAAAGGTAAAGGAAGGTGTAATTTTTTGTTAGTTTTCTTTAACTTTAACATTAATATTATTAATATAAAATACTTTTCAAGGTCAAATCACCTGTCCGACACAGACAAAGAGGGAGAAGATGATGGTCCCCAGCCTGGGGAGAAAAGAACAAAACAGTTTCTATAGTGACTAGCTCATAAAATAGAGGTCTGCTGTATTCTAACATACAGAACTCGACATTTTGCCTTGTACCTGATTCCAAAAACTCTGTCGATCAGAAATCCACCAAAGAAGCAGAGAACGACATTGGGCCAGGAATACCAGGCGTACAGCTGCATGAACTTTGCAGTGTTCAAGTCCAGGTCCTGGAATTGCCAGAGAAAACACATTTGATTCAAGGCTGGGCAACTGAAACAAACTGTGCAGAGTGCCAACTGGAAAATAACACCCACTAATACTTCAGGACTATGGAGGCTTATTGTTCTAGTTCCATTAAAACCATTTTTATCGTCTGCACACAATTAAACCTAACTGTTCTATATGTGTTTATTTCCTTTTATGCTGGTAACAGTTAACTACCTTTACAGTTTTATACCTTAATGACTTGAGTTTGCAGGGCAGCCGGGTTGTCAAAACAAAAGTAGCTTCCTGGAAGAAACAAACTGCATTATTTTTTTTATTATTATTAATTAAAAAAATAATTAAATGAACTCGTTTTCTAATCGGATGTGATATTCCGAAGCGGCCCTTCGATAGCTAGTGAGGTCTGTGGAGAAGTGTTAGCTCACCGAATCCCAAAAAGCACATGAATGCGAGGACCACCACACGGTGGGAAAGGTGGTTGGGGTCGCATATGGCCCGCAGCGGCTTGTCGGGTCCTCTCGTTGCTTGTGTGCCATACGATGGCTCACCCTCATCTCCCGGCTGGTGCCTCCGCTCCTCGCTCTCCGCCATGTTGGCTTGTTTGCGAATAGCCGGACCGGAAAAAAAGAACACAGCGGGAAGAAGGAAGTCAGGTCATATGACCAGGTAGTGATATCACGTGGCAAAGTCACTCGCGAATAACAATTCGCTGTTGATTTAGTGGTTGATCCGCTGAGTATTCAAAAAAAAAAAACCAACAACAACAACAAACAAACAAAAAAACCCCCAAAATATTGTATTACTGTTGCAACAAATTAGTATAATATTCCTTTTAAATCACTTTGCCATGTTGAAGACATCTTGCTTATACGTCTAATTTTCATTTTAGTTTCGTTTGAATTGTTTAGACTCTAAAATCCTCAACCTTATTAATCAATAAAATTAATTTTAAAAGTGATTTGCTGACTGATTGTTCATAGATTTAAATTATTCCTTATTAGTTTAAAAAATTGAGTTTTAGCTTCATTAAATCTACTTGTATTCACCAAATTTAAACTCAGAACTGGAGTAATGACATACAATTAACTTTAGGTTGGGTTGTTTAATTGAGAAAGACTTAAACCATTTTCCCTAAGTCAGTATTGCAGCATTGACAAACCCTATAGTTCTAGATGAGTAATCATTTGTTTTAAGACAGAAATAAACAGTACATTTATGACGTTTTCATTTCTGCAGAATGATGGAACAGGGTCTGAACTGGAACAAGTGTGTGGGCTTTTGTCCAAACGTGACAAAACCAGACAGGAAAAGGGAAGGTCTGCCTGTGTTGATAAAGACACTTGCGGTGGAGAAGCACTGCTGTCAAAGCATCTCAGTGGCAAACTAAAAAAAAGGGTTTAACACCTCTTCTAGTGAAGAAGAAGTTCAATGATGCCTGCTTTTTGTTGAATTTAAACTGGGCTCACTGCAGACTAATTCTGAGCTGTTTTTTTTTTTGTTTTTTTTTTTTTTAAAACCTCACAGAGAAACAAAATTTTTAACCTCTTAGAACATTAGAAAAGTGTTTTTGTGGTTAAATATATGCTTTGCCTGTTTGTCCCAAGGGGTTCATGTCAATAAAAGCCACAGTGGTTTATAGAGGAAGCGATGCATTCAGCCCCCAAACAGCATCAAGGTCATGCTGATAAATATATCATGTAAATATTATAAAACCAGAAAATTGTTTTGCATTATTAGGATGTACGACCTGTCCAGGGTGTATCCCTGCCTTCGCCCTAAGATAGCTGGAGATAGGCACCAGCAGACCCCCGTGACACCACAGGGTATAAAGCGGGTAGGATAATGGATGGATGGATGGATGTATGAATTAGACCTGAATTCATTATTTTGAAAGAATCAGGTTAGAGGGGACATGAATGCACCAAAATAATCTCCTGAATACACATGGTGCTTTTTCAGTGTTGGGGATATTTCAGTTCTGTTTATATACTCCTTGTAGCCGTGCAAATGCAATCAGAATTCTGAAAAATGTGTGCACGTTCTGTAATTTATTTATTTTTGATTCCAAGTGTCAAAAGTACTTTTAGTTCCACAAAGTTCAATTTAAATATACACCAGCTGTAAAGTATTTACATGAAATATTCTTTTCTTATCCCCATTTACATTGAAGAGCACAGATAAGAGTCTGAAACAGAAGTCTGCACAACATAAGAAATTATATGATCTGGTTGCTAAGCGACCTGTGCAAGGGTATTGTTTAGGCAGGAGTTTTGGGGAGCGTCCTCAAAATGTCACTGCGTGCAGATTAAATACAAACTCATATGACAACTCAGGAGTTATTTCATGTGTCCGACTGATTTGCAGAGTGACGCAAGTGTGTCACCAGCCGTGGCCGTCCGCCATTTTGGACCACCTGCAGCATCTCCAGCTGGGAGTACGTTCCTGTTCGAGACTCGTCGGCAGTGTCCTGGATGGACCCGCAGCACAGCGCGGTCCTGAGTCTTTTCCTGAACACCTGGCACAGGAATACGTAGATGAGAGGATCCAGGCACACATTGGTAGCCGACAGCCACAGCGTAGTCTGCTTGGCGACAGAGAGAGCGTTCTGTGCCTGGCACGAAGTTATCATGCCGCCGGTCTGCGTCAGGGTGTAAGGGACCCGGGTAAAGTGAAAGGGGGCGAAGCAAACAAAAAAAACTGCCACCACGATGAAAATCTTGGCTTTGGTCTTGTGGCTGGCTGCCTGAGATCTGCTCTTTGAGGCTTTGTAGGACCTATAGACCTTTTTGCTGATAAAAGTGTAACAAAGCACCATCAAAGCCAAAGTACCCCAGAAAACCACCTGCAAGTAAACACAACACGGCATACCATGAAGCAAAACATCAAAGCATCCTTAAAATTCAGGGGCAAGAAATCCAATTAATAAATGTGACAGCATAGTGTTTTAGTATTATGTTTATCATTAGGTTTTTACATATTCTCCATATCTGCTGTGCTTATTTACACTGAGTAATAGTAGCATGTAAACAGTGCATATGTATTAAAGTGTATGCATCTGGGCACTGATAAAGAAGATTTCAGAAAGGAACCCAGAAAAAAGCTAATAAAAATGATGGGTTTTATTAGCTCTAAAAGCTTTTTTGTTGTTGTTACTGTTTTTTGTTTTTGTTCCCAGGCTACCAATGAGGATCTAAAACTAATTCTCAGCATTTTCAGGGCATCCATGCTGTGCTGTCACAGAAAATGCTGTTGAGTACATTTGAAAAAATTCCCCAAATTTAACTCGTGATCTTCACAATAGTGAAATCCTGTGTGTGCCACTCATGCCTTCTTTCGGTGCTGCTGTACCTGACAGAAGTAGTTGAATCCTTCATGCCAGACCATGCCGGCTTTGCCTTTCATAGAGGTGCACTTGAACCTGCTGATGGTCTCTGGCGGCGGCTGATCACTCAGCAGGACATTGGGGAACGCCAGCAACAGCATCACCGCCCAGATAGCCCCGCTCAGCATCTGGCCCACTCGAACCCGCTGCAGGGCACACTTTCCGAACGGCCGGACTATTTTCAGGTAGCGGTCAAGGCTGATGGCGCCAAGCAGGAGGATGCTGATGTACATAGTGATGTAGAAGAGGACCGCCGAGTAGCGGCAATGGAAGGCGCGGAGTTGCCACGAGCCGATGCCCGCGTCACTGAGCACTCTCACTGGGATGGTCAGGGTCATCAGCATGTCCGCCACCACCTGGTACACACAATTTACAAATCACTAAAGTGAATTGTGCAAAGTTGAATAAAAGGATGAAACTATATATTACCACGTTTTTGAGAAAAACTACAAAGGTTGAGGTGCTTGGGATGCTGAAGAAGAGCCAGGCAGCCACTGAATTTAGGATCAGCGCCACCAGGAAGAGGGCGCTGTACAGACAGGGGAAAACCACGGCCGTCACACTGTCGTCCCGAACACACCTGACGGAGGTATTGGAAATGGTGCCGTTCATCCTCTGACCTTCTGGGGAGGATAAAGATAGAGAGCAAACAGAAGGAGGGAGGGCTGTTCACATACAGCTTAACTGCAATCTATCCCATCATACATGTGATTAGACCCCTCAGACTTTGTATTTGAGTTACATAAAATACAATTACTTTACTGCAACTTTAAAATGCTTCAAAGTTCTTTAAAAAGATGTGATCAAATTGTTATTTGAAAGGCATTTGAGTCCTTACCTCCAGACCTCACCCCCTACGTTCTCCTGACTGTCGGGCACTTAAGAGTGTTGTAAAAAAAAAGATGTAAAACTGTATAAAAGGAAATGAAAGTGAAACTTCCATCAAAACAAATTTAACTTCATTATTTCTGTCAGCTGAGAACTAAACTGTCGCTGCAGGAGGTTCCAGACTTGTTACCTTTCCTTCTGTGTGTGTGTGTGTGTGTGTGTGTGTGTGTTCGATCCTCTTACAAGGGGTGGTCTCTGGAGCTATTTTGTTCCTGTCACAATCCCAGTGAAAAGGCTCTCTCCTTCCTCTCTTCCTTCCTTCGTTCCTGCTCCAGTTGTCCACCGGTCTTTTGCTCTGCTCTGTGCCGCTCCTCCAGCTTTCTTGCCTGCTGGCTGTCTCATCTGAGGACACACTCCTCCCTCCACAGCCTTATCACACATTTCATTCTCACGACAGGCAGATTAACCAGTTTAATCACATGGTTTCTGAGCTGTCTTTCTGAACTTTCTTTATGTTTATATATATACTGAATGCAACACATTTTCACAAAATGATCATCAGTTTTGTATTTATTGTTGACTAGATTACTTTTTTTTTCACAGCTTCAGTTAATATTTTAATGAAATCAAACATTTTTAACCAGCCCAGCAAACCTGTGCATAAATTACCTGTAGAACTACCATACTTTCAAAACAAACTATCTTTCCAGAGTGAAGACAAGTGCAAAAACAGGGGGTCATACAGATATATGCTTATTAAAGTACAAGTCAAACTTCTAAACTACTGCACAAAGGAGGAGCTAACTCTGCAAGCTAATCTGTTTATTGGGTTGCTTCTTTGTTGTCAAAGTTGTTTTTAGGAAATCACCTGGAGGACTAAGCAGGTACAGTTTTCCTGTCGTTAAACTTAGACAAGTTGACACTGGCCTGAAGCCCACTGTGGGGCTAGCCCCAAAGACACGAACAGCTTTTCCATCATAGACATAAGCTTGTCCTTGAACTCGTGGCACAGGAATATGTAGAGAAGCGGGTTCATGCAGATGTTGGTGGTGGCGAACCACAGGCTGAACTCCTTGATGAATCGGCTGGTGAAATTTGATTCGCTCTGAACAGTTTGGACAGTGGCTTCAAATGAGTTCAACTAAAGCTCTCAAGCGTGGACTTCTGAGATATCCAAACTGGACTTACTTAAACAACGAGGTCCAGGACACAATCTTTAGCTTTTTTAAGAGTGGCACAGAGGAGATTTACATCCCTAGCTGGCCGAATTCTTTTTATACAAATCAGAGATAACCATAATTATTGGAATGCATCACTTTTTATAGTATCATCTGTCATATGGAAATAGATCA
>CAAE01014537.1:246094-263838 GCA_000180735.1 Tetraodon nigroviridis | reverse complement strand
ATAACGCGAAGTTTAATCTTCTGCTTCCCTTGGTCATTTTTGCTGCCCGAGTTCCGGTAAGACTGGATCACTTTGTTTGTGATGCACATGTAGCAAACAGTGATGACCAGGCTCATGAGCCAGAAGAAAACATTGAGATAAAAAGTGATAGTTACATGGAATTGTAGTCCATGCTCGTCTTTGAGGTCCATGCACGAGGAGATCTCAGTCAGCTTAACTATAGGTTTGTTACTTAAAATGATATTGGGAAGAGCTGTGAAACAAAAGAGAAATACCCACACCAAGCACGAGAGCACTTTGCTAAAGGTCAGGTTCTGTGCCAGCCACAGCCTGCCAGGCATCACGATCTTACAGAATCGGTCCAGACTTATCAGCCCCAGCAGGGTGATGCAAGTGTACTGCGTGCTGTAGAAGACAGGGCTGATGTAGCAGGACAGAACCAGGACTAATTTGGAGTGCTCAGTCATTTCGCTGGCGGCGTCGATGGGCATGATTAAGGCCATGATTATGTCAGCGGCAATGATGTTTTTTAGGTAAACCATGAAGGTGGAGGTGGATTTCAGGTAGAGGGAGACCCAAGCCGCCATGCCATTTAGCAGCAGCGACACAGGGAACATCAAAAAATAAAGAATCGGGACCATGTCCCGGTTGTAAACAAAGCTTTGCACTCGTGGTCTTTGGCTGATGTTTGGGTGGGCGGCAGCTGGGTTCCTTAAAGAAATTAGAACCTTTTAAACCCCCCAGGTCAACTGGGGACAATGTTCTTATAAGGAATTGGCCTTTCAGTAGTTTTAAATTAAAAAACAGAACAACATTAATGTACTTTTAATCAAGCTTTCATTCAGTGATATGTCAAACTGGCTCACCATTAATGTCCATATTCAAGTGGGGCTTGATGATTTCAGTCAGGATGACATGCTAAACAAAGCAGAAGCACATTTTATACATTTTTTATGCTTTAAGTTAAAAAGAAATATATTTATTTGTACTCTAAAGACAGTGACATTGGTCCATGCAAAAGGCCTCTTAATTTCCCAATGAACAGTGAAATATTCCTGCTAAAAAAAAATAAAGAACTTACAGATGACGACCCACCAGACAAGTCTGATTCCTGCAGAATGGAGGTGTGCATCTCTGACTTTAAAGGTGTTTATGAAAGTCTGCTGATTTTCCTACAAAATTAATCAACTTATCATCTGTGCTAAGACCGGCGCCTTATCAGGACATTATGCAAAAAATAGGAAAAACAATGGTCCTCAGCCAAATCCAAGTCATGGACCAGCGAAGAAGCCGGGATCCTAAAAGTTGCGTTCGCATCACCGCCTGCACCCTCCTGCACCCCCCTGCACCCCCCTGCACCCTCCTGCACCCTCCTGCACCCTCCTGCGACCACCAGGCTCAGCAACATTATTTAGTAGGCTAAGTGATGCAAACATACACACCCACACACACCTACACACCTACACACACACACACACACACACTACACACACACACACACAAGTTTGTGATAATTGATAAGCACTTCTACCTGTTTTTCTATCATTTATTGGGTTGTAATTCTCCAGTTTGCATACAGCTCTGGAAAGCGATCCATCTGTAAACATAATAAACAAATGAGTGCACAGGAAAATTAGTTGACCTGACGGTTGAATTTCAACCCCATCACAAAGCAAAGCAGTGAACTAACCAGGTGTAGCCGATTCAATTTGAATTGGAACAACACAAACCTGCTTGTGCTAAAAATAACTACAGCCACTTATCTTATATAGATAGAATATAAGTTTTAATAATAAGGTGGATTTTTGGTACCTCATAAAGATTGCATTGTGTTAGGCAATATAAATATATATAAAAGGCATTTAAATTATGTCTGCCTTTTAATAAGTTAACATTAAGACTTTTGCAATAAATAAACAAATAAATAGGCTAAAAATATCGAAATATTTAGTGATACTGAGCTTTAAATCAAGAATAAATTGCTTTAGTCAAAGGACTTCCGATGGTGACTCCATTTGGTCGCTAGAGGGCACAATTCTACTCAGTTAAGACAGAGCCACCACATTAACGAACCTATTTTTGAGCGTTCCATTTATGCAACATGGGGCAAAACACTCAAAAACTTAGGAGAATAAAAAAACCTCGCTCTTTCACTTCTCTCTTCTTTTCTTAAACAGCTGTAATTTCTGCCATTTTCAAGTCATTGTCAGCTACAGGATTACACAAATAAACACAATTAGCTCTGGAAGGACAGCTGGATTTTTACCAGAGGAAGAATGAAATTTTAAAAAATGCTTTCAGATATCACCAGATATGAAATGAAACCAGCAATTTGCCGCAGAACAGACCCACAATCAGATTTTAACCCCCAGTCCAATGCATTTATTAATCAGTTTGGATTAACTGCAGCCAGTTGTGCAGATTTTGCTTGGCCACAGTCAGTAACTTAGTCCTCATTAAAAAAAAAAAAGCATTTAATGTTTTAACGTAACCCACACTGACTTTGTATTTGTGGTTAGGTTTAATAACTTCTGATGCTGTGATTTGGTTGCAAATGCTCAGTCAGGTCACTTGACTGCACCCTACCTCTGTAAACTGACACGCGTATTATGAAATTGTCAGTTGTTATGCAACCGACCCCATCCTCAGGGGGAGGACAAATATTTTCAGACATCCAGTTGAGCTACAATAAATAACAATTTGCTGGTAAATTCCCAAAACCTGTTCAAGGACCGTCAGGAGTTCCAGGACACTCAACTGCATGTTTTTTTTACATGCATGCTGTACGCACTTCTTTAAAAATGAGCCAAAATATAAACACCACAGCTCGAAACTAGCCCTTAACTCTCTTTTTGTTTTCAGTCATCGGTTTGCTAATTTTTCTGGTCTTCTAGTTTTCAGGCATCAAAAATCAAAACTTTCACTTTTGCAAACCTTTTTAAATGTCTCAACGATTTCTGGCAGCAGTTGAAGGCAATAACATCCACATGTTTGTCTTTTTATGCTAAAATTGCAGGTGAGCTTGAGGTTTTGCTTTTATCTCTCAGAAAGGGAACTTCTGTGGCATGTAGCTGAAAGGAGAACAGAAAATACACAAGATCTATAAAGTATGTTCATATTTATTCTTTTTCTCCAGACTGGGACAAACTTGGGTTTGTGAATACAGTCATATTAAAATCAGGGGTTTCTCAGATGGATGCTGCTCGTGTCTGACTCACTGCTGATCAGCCAGCCACAGGTCCCGGGAGCCAGACGCAGGGCTTTGAACAAGGTGGTCCTGAAAGACTTGCACAGGAAAAAGTAGATGAGAGGATCCAGGACGGAGTTTAGGGAGGACAGGAAAAGCGTGCTTTCCTTTAGCTGAAAAAAGAAAAGCTTGAGCTGACAGTCAAACAGGAGCCCTCGGGTCTGGCTCATGGTGTAGGGCACTCGGTTGAAGTGAAAGGGCACGAAGCACACAAAGAACACCGCTAGGACCAGGAACACGTTGGCGTTCATTGGTCTTCTGGCCTGCGGAGGACGCCGGGCCATGGCTCCATCCTGGGCGCGACAACTGTCCCCTGTGCTGATGCGGGACTTAGTACGGGCGTAAGACCTGTACAGCTCTTTGGTGATGAGGGTGTAGCAGACGATCACTGTCACCAGATTGCCCCAGAAGACCACCTGACACACGTAATTGACCACCTCATGCCAGCGCAACCCGGCGTCCGTCTTCAGGTCACTGCATTTGAAATACAAGGAGGTTGGGTTTTTGCTGGTGAGGATCACGTTGGGCAGGCTCAAGCCCAGCAGGAAGATCCAGATGGCTGCCGACAGGAGCTTACGGCGGGCCAGCCGGGCTGAGTTGGTCCCTTTAAAGGGCTGCAGGGTTTTCCTGCAGCGGTCAATGCTGATGAGGCCGAAGAAGAGGATGCTGATGTACATGGTGAGGTAGAAGAGCACAGAGGAGACCCGACACACAAAGACACGGAGGAGGGTGGAAGCCATGTTGGAATCAGACAAAACCTGCAGAAACAGTCTGTAGTTTAACTGTTACTTTTTCTATCTATCTATCTATCTATCTATCTATCTATCTATCTATCTATCTATCAAAAATTAATTAATAATTAAAAATGGTTCCAGGAAATTCAAACCTTGAAAGGGAAGGTCAGTGTCATGATGATGTCAGCAACAACAATATTCTTCAGGTATATAATGAAGTGGGACTTGGAGGGGATGCTGAAGAAGACCCACGCAGCCACAGCGTTGACGGACAGGCCGACCAGAAAGAGAACAGAGTAGAGAACAGGAAAGACCACCGTCTTTAGGAGATTGTCTCGGGAGCAGTGGCTGTGGTTGGCGGAGAGCGAGGGGAAAGTGGCGTTTCCCTCCATCTTGGCTGTCTAAAGAATGCACAAAAAGATGAATGGAGTCAGCAAGAGTCTTCAAACTGCCATTAATGACATGCCCATGGTTCAAACTGACCTTTTAAAGTTCCAGTGGAATCGCACCAAGGTCTCACCTCCTCTGTCCGTTGTTTGTGATCACTGGTGTTGTGGGATGTTGATGGTGAGTCCAGAACAGGACAAACTTCCCTCCACTCATTTAGACATGGTGTTACGAAAGTAAATCACTTTCTCTTTACCCTCTTCTCCTTTCTTTTTCCCGTCATGAGGACAGGCCGCTGACGACATCACTGAGTCATCTGTTTTTAAGACTGTAATTAGTGTTCTCTTAGCAATGTAAAGCTTATCCCTGTATGCCATTCGGTACATATGAAAGACAGTGATGCGTTCAGGGTATTGACCAGTCTCTTTAAGTATCTCCAGATTTCAGGAACGATGCAGGTACTGGAGAACCAGTCAGCAAGCAAACATGCAGCAGTTCAAGACATTTCAACTCACGATTGTGTGTTTTTTTTTATTTTCTCCAAGCTTGTGGTCTTTCCAGGTTGAAATGATTTTAGCAGCTGTCTCCCGGCCACTCTACAGCGGGTTGAAAAGTATTTCGTCTGATGGAGTTCTTCCTCCAGACCACAACTCCTTTTCTCAAACAGCTTGTTTACTTTGACACGACTGAGCATTGGTGTGGTCACGAGCTTGGATCAAATCTTTAGAAACTCAAAAAACAAAACGAAACAACAACAAAAAAAAACCATCTTATGTATCTATGTTGTAATTTATGGAGCAATTAAGAAAAGATTTTAAAAATCCCCAATATATAAAAGCTTTCAACCAACATGGCAATAAAATGAACCAGTCATTTTTCTACAACCTAATACCACTACTGCTAATAACAAGCACTGCATTTTGGTGTAAATGTTGCGGTCTGAATTGGTCTTTGTCACATGAACCAGCTGTCATCTCTCTCTTCCTGTCTGCGACTTGACCGACAGCATCAGCAGCATTCACTTCCCCAAACTAAAGTCTGGCTGAAGTTCCAGTGGATTAAGACTCTGAATCTCTCTTTGTGTGGTTCCTGTGGTTACTGACCTGTGTGTATTCCATCCTAAATGTGGTTAAAGTTTGAACACTGCTGCAGGAGGCCACTTTCCTCACCATCAAACTCACATTTCCCACAGCTGCGAACTCTGCACATCTGGATTTAATCAGGGCTGCACTGGGCCTAGATTCTCAGACAGAACTTAACAGCTAAACATTCTGCTTTTCAGTTTAATCTCATCTTTCCACTTCCTGTGTTTTCTCTCTGTTCGCTCCTAAACTGCTGGCTCCATAAGCGTGGGTCTTTTAAGGTCAGTGTTGCTTTTGCAGTCTGTGTTCCTCTCCATCAGTTTAAACATTACTTTTTTTCTTTCGACAAATAGCTAAAAAAACAATCAGCTAAGCCAGATGAAGAACAAAAGGAACAAACGGTTCCTTTTTCCTTTTCTCAAACGGTACCTGCTAAGAAGCCAACCAATCAGCAAGTTTCGCCTCAGTTTTGCTCTCTCTCTCTCTCTCTCTCTCTCTCTCTCTCTCTCTCTCTCTCTCACTCTCTCACTCTCTCTCCCTCTCCCTCTCCCTCTCCCTATCTTTCTCGCTCACCCTCTGTCTGGCTCTCTCTCTCCTCGAATCTCCAGAATGGCAGACTGCAGCTTTATTTGTTTGTCTGTCCAAACACAAACAACTATCTTAAGTTGTGTGACACTATCCAGGTTTAAATACCCACCAGTCAGAACCCGAATGGGGGCTTATTCACTGCAAAACGGAACCCCTTTTACACCTGAAGAACTGATAGTTAAGGACTGCAACTGTTCCAGTGGGTCTGACCACCATCCGATTGCCCCATATATCATCAGACTGGTATCTTAAGTGAAACTTAACCCACAAATGAACCACATTGATAAAAGGAAGAGAACAAAAAAAGGCTAATGGTTTTCTAAATATTCTGAAAACATTGTCAGAAAATGGGCTTATGCTCATGCTACATGTTTACATGTTTTTTTTTTTAAATTTATAGAACATTTTAACTAAGAATAGCTTGCCAAGTAGCAGCACGGAGGTGGTGTCATAGATAAACGCTCTGTTGTGTGCAGATAAACTGCGAGGTGCCCTGCTTGGAAAGAGAGTAAACCTCATTAGTTCCTTTTCAGATGGACAGGAAGACATGAAAGACAGAAAAAAGAAAGCAACTAAACATTTGAACTGACTGCATTTATTTTCCAGCAAGCTCCCTCATCATTCACACACCCTCACACAGATGCACACACTCTTCCTAGTGTGCGTGCTTGACTCAACCCATGGCCTTCAAATCAGCACTCACCACATCCTCCTTGACTGAAGTGGCAGGAATAGACTGGCAGAATGAACTTTGCAGACATGATCGCGGGTAGTTCCTGTGCAGGAAACCTGCTACTGTCGCAAAAATAGCTGTCCTGAGTCATCTTCAGTCAAGGATAAAGATAGCAAAACTAAATTTGTCTAAAGAGAAACATCAGAGAGCTGAGAGTCTGATGAGGGCATGGTGTGGTGTGGTGTGGTGACCTCTCACCCTCGCAGTCAGTTCCTATGGTGACAGGCCCTGGAAAAGGACCTTGTACAGTGAACCCTCGTTTATCGCGGGGGTTACGTTCCAAAGAGAACCCGCGATAGGAGAAATCCGCGATGTAGTCAGCTTTATTTCTTACAGGTATTAAACATTACTGAACTATACAATGAAACCAAAGACCACCTTCTTTATGGAACGAACCAAAGATTCATTTATTCCGTAGTGGCGCCCGACAGCCGCCTATCGTCTACCTTCATTCAACATGTCCAGAAGTTTAACTTTTTCTGCAATATTTAGCACCTTTCTCTTCCTTTTGGATGACTTCTCAGGTGCCTTTGCCGGTGCAGAAGGTTTCGTCAACATTGTGGGTTTTGTCATGGAGAAAATTTGCAAAAGTAAATTTGGCAAGCTGTACAGAGACGAGGCGTGGAGACTGGTCACGTTGGTCAGTCCCTTAGCCAATCAGGATGCAGAACACAATATGCTGTTAAAAAAAGCATAAAAAAAACTGCACTAAACCATCCGCGAAACAGGGAAGCCGCGAAAGATGAACCGCGTTATAGCGAGGGTTCACTGTATTACATAAGAAGGAGCAGTCATGGAGGTCTGTGGTTTGTTTGTGGCTGTCACTGTGGTTATTAATGGCAGCACTGCTCTTTATTTTCACAGTGTTACCTTTCTTTTCCCCACTGGTGCCCTCTCGTGTGCAGCTCAGGGTGAGGTCTGATAAATCTGTGTCCCAGATGCAGTGTCATCAGTCATCAACACAGGTAACCACAACTTACACAGCCAAAATGTATGGTAGTAGTAGTAGTAGTTTTATTTTTCATGCTTACTTATGGCATCTGCTGACTGAAGGACATTCTTTCATGTCTCTCAGGTCCACTGTTTTGTCTGCGTTGAACCACACCAATGTCTAATAATGTCCAGTTTTTACTGGTAAAAGATTTACTTGAGCCTGCCCTGAGCTCCAGTGTGATGCTTCTGGTATTTAAACATCAATAAAAAGCAACATGTTGTAATGTAAATGTGTTGAATTTACAGTGAAATTATGGTTGAGAAAAGGCTTTAGGTTAAGAAAACAAAAAGGTGACTAAAGTAAATGTATTCCTGCAGAACTGTGCAGCAAGTGAACACTATAATGAAGGCAGACTAAGTATTTACAAAAAACAGTTTTTTAATAATATTTAGCAGCAATACAGACACATGGGTGAGCAGAGGTGCTTAAATTTGCCTCACATAGGGTTTATATATTATAATCTTGATAGTGGCTTTATGTTTCGTCATCAAGGTTCTTCGATGTGTAATTTTAGGGCAATAAAAAGCAAAATGACACTGGCAGTTAGGCAAAAGTAAAAATTTGCTATCAGCAATTTCTTAACAAGAAGAAGTCCTCCAATGGATCGTCTCCCACAGTGATGTTCTGAAAGCTGTACAACGGTTGCAGCATCCCGGAGATCCAGCTCCGTCTGCTGTTCAACTCTTGTCTGTGGGAGACTTCTGTTTGTTGGCTCATCACGTGTAATTTGAGCATTTTTCATAAGCTGCACTCCAGCGTAGTGTTGCCTCTCTGACGGCTCCTCAAGATGAACGTTTTGGAGGTATTTCTTTATGTTTGGGGAAGTGCTTCTTTGTCTTCTCAACAAGTGTAAGAAAGGCAATTCTTTGTCTTCCAATCAGATGTGATGTTTGGGCTGCGCTCCTCTGTTTTCTCATCAGATGTGATGTTTGGGTGGTGCTCATCTGTTTTCTTACCAGATGTAATGCTTGGGTCATGCCTCTCTGTTTTCTCAAGTGTCATATTTAAAAGGTGCTTCTTTGTCTTCCAACTCAGTGTGATATTTGGGTGGTGCTCCTCTGCCTTCTTATCTATTGTACTGTCTTGGAGGTGCTCCTTTGTTTTCTCATCAAATGTACTATTTAGGTGCTCTTTTGTCCTCTCATCAAAGGTAATGTTTGGGAGATGCTGATCTGTTTTCTCATCAATTGTAATGTCTTGAAGGTGCTCCTCCGTTTTCTCATCAATTGTAATGTCTTGAAGGTGCTCCTCCATTTTCTCATCAATTGTGATATCTTGGAGAAGCTCCTCTGTCTGCTCATGAAGTCCCTGATCTTCAGGTAACATCTCCAAGATACTCTCTTCTGCATCCCCCTTTGATACAATGTCACAGATGGTGACTTCAGTTTGCTCTAAAGCTCTGAACTCACTGCATGTTTCTGCCCTCTGCTGCTCAATTAAGTCCCAAGTTGTATCTCTTGATAAGTTGTCCTCCTGAAGTGTAATAGGCTGGTCTTCGTGCACTCTGAGTGGCTGATTTATTGCATTGCTCTGAGCAGAAGGCTGACTCGTTGTTTGCCGACAATACATGCAGACATACATACAAGCTGTTTTCTCCAGCATCTGTATTGGCTTGTTCACTTCATTCTCAGTGTTTTGCTCTTGAGCTTGAAGGCGACACACCTCTTCCTCAGCTGTCTGCTTCATTATGGTGAGGCTGCCGATTCTCTCAGTGTGACTGACAACCACCTCACCCAGTAACGTTGTCCCGATCTGAGAATTCCGCAGTTTCACATTTAGGTGATCAATTTCTGCGTCTTTCTCCTTGAGCAGAGTGCTAAGTTCTTTCACTCTGGCAGTGAGGCTCTCCTTTGATTCAGTCAAACATTTTTCTTTATTCTGAGTCCTCTGTAATTCTCCCCTCAATTGTTTAGTCTGTTCTACCAAAGACTGAAGTTGGCTCCTCGTTGCGATAATGGCCTCATTTTTTTGCGTTAAGCTCTTTCGATCATGTTGCAGACTCTGAACTTCCTGCAGTAAAGCGTTGCATTTTGCATGAGTCTGCTCCACCTCAGATTGGAGCAAGGCTATTTTAGTCCCTTTGCTATGGATTTCCTCATTAAGCAACTTCTTTGTTGTGTTCAGTTCCTCCAACACCACTTTCTGGCACCGAAGCTCTGCGAGCAATTTTTTGTTTAGTAATTCAGATTCATCCAGCTTGTCAGAATACATTGTTGCAGAATACTCAGCTTTGTTAAGTGAAGCCTTAAGTGTATTGATATTTTCTATATATTCCTGTGCCACCATTTCAAAGTCGTGCAGTTTTCGAGTCAGGTCTGTGATTGTCTCATTTAGAAGCACCTCATTGGCCTTGTACCCCATTAATGCCTGTTTTTGATACTCCATATTATTCTTTGTTGTTTGGGCCACTGTGGTAAAATGGGCTGTTTTGGCAGTGAGTTCCTCAACTTCACGAGTCAGAAGTTTCTCTTTGTCCTGCGATTTTTTCAATGCCTCCGTCAACATGTCCGTCTGTTTCTTTTGTCTTTCTATCAAAGGCTCTAAGGCGGCCAATTTAGCCGTCAACCTCTTGTTCTCCACCACCACTGTTTACTCATTTTCCTGGAGATCGTGAAGTTTCTGCAAGATCAAATCCTTTTCTTTCTGAATTTGCTGCTTCTGTTGTTCCAGTTGATTGTTTTCAGCCAGTTGAGCCTTCAAATAGGTGTTCTCCTCCAATACTCTTTGCTCTCTTTCCTGGATATTGTGAAGTTTCTGTAAGATCAAATGCTTTTCTTCTTTAAATTGCTGCTTCTGTATCTCCAGTTGATTGGTTTTCAGCCACTTGAGCCTTTTAAATTGTGTTCTCCCCCATCACTGTTTTCTCTCTTTCCTGGAGATCGTGAAGTTTTTGGTGCAATAATTCCTTTTCCTTCTGAATTTGCTTTTTATTTTGCTTCCATTGGTTCAGCTGGTGGTTTTCAGCCAGTTGAGCACTTAAAACCTCCTTCTCTTTGATCACTCTTTTCTCTCTTTCCTGAAGATCATGAAGTTCCTGCAACATCAAGTCTTTTTCTTCTTGAAATCGCTGCTTCCATAGCTCTAGTTGATGGTTTTCAGCCAGTTCAGCCTTTAAAATTGTGTTCTCCACCATCACTGTTTTCTCTCTTTCCTGGAGATCGTGAAGTTTGTGCTGCAATAATTCCTTTTCCTTCTGAATTTGCTTTTTATTTTGCTTCCATTGCTTCAGCTGGTGGTTTTCAGCCAGATGAGCACTTAAAACCTCATTCTCTTTGATCACTCTTTTCTCTCTTTCCTGAAGATCATGAAGTTCCTGCAACATCAAGTCTTTATCTTCTTGAAATCGCTGCTTCCATAGCTCTAGTTGATGGTTTTCAGCCAGTTTACTCTGTAAAACAGCGTTCTCCTCTACCATTCTTTTATCTTTTTCCTGAAGATTATGAAGGTTTTGCAGCATGGAGTCCTTTTCTTCCTGAAATTGCTGCTTCCAAAGTTCCAGCTGTTGATTCTCCTCCAGCAGGCTGTTCTTTAGGTTTGAAATTTGAGAAAGCTCATCAGCAAGAATCTCCAACTGTTCTTTGAGTGTTTCCTCACAACTGCTACGTTCCTTTCGTAGATCTTCCACCTCTTTTCGGTGCTCTTCTTTCAAAGATTTCACTTTAGCCTGCTCAGCTGTGAGACTACTGCTCAGCACTTTTACTTTGCTGCTTTCATGATTAACCAACACCTTCTGTTTGCTATATTTCCTAAATAATTTTTCCGCACGAGATTTGGCCTTAGTCAGCTGAGTGAAAGTCTTTTTGTCCTCAAACAAATGCAAGTGGTCCTTTTCAAAATTCTCCTGCTCCTGCTGCCTGGGTAACCTGGCAGTCAAACCTTGGTCTGCTTGTTCCTTGAGTGCCAGTTGGGCAAAGAGCTGCTTTACCTGGTCTTGACATAGTGACAAGTCTTCCTTACGTGCATGCACTTGCTGAATGTCCTCATGATTTAATGTCACATTTAACAGCTCCTCATTTGTGATGCCGAGCAAATTTTTGGGAAGAGCATTATCAGGGCATTCTGCACTGCAAAAAGTGTTTTCAAGCTCCCGAGTTGCTAGTGAAAAAGGTCTCTCTTCACTCAGTGGTAACTCTGTTAGCTCAGATTTTTCAGATGTATCTATTGGAAGTTTCCCAACAGATCTTTTACGCCTGGTGAATGAACTATTCTTGAATTTGTGCATTGTAATCAGTACATTCAGTCACACCGTTATAAGGAAGAGAGGTTTTGTTGGTTTTATTATTTTTCTGTTAACAAATTTAGTGCAGTTAGTTAGTTAGTGCAGTTTTAGTTATAAATATATTAGGAATATATTAGGACTTTGATGTTTGAAAGGGTATGGACAACTTTCACCTTTTGTCTATTATGTTTTTTTTTTTTTTCTTTGTTATCAGATTTACGTATTTATGTTTATCAGTGATCGACCTATTGACAAAACCGGCAGTGGATTTTGAGCGCTTATTTGATTAAATTCAACAACACATCACATCATTTCATCTGCTTTGTTCTAAGTTTGAATTCAATGTCAATCCCAAATAAACACTTTCTAAATTCTAGAAAGGCTAGGCATGGAGTACATTAGGCAGGTCTTCAAAAATGTTGAACCTTCTGAGATTACTTTGCAGTTATGTTTCAAAGGGAGTTTTAAAATCAAATATTCAAGTTACTTTTGACTTTTGGCTTTGATGTTAATCATAGATTGCTTTAACACTGGCTCTGGTAAAGTCAGCACATTAACCCAAAACTGTCCCACCTCCACTGATGACTGTTTGGAAAACTGATTTTCATTTTTTACTCAATGTTTGAAGCATTTGTCTGGGCCCAGGTTATCTAAGGGCCTGAAATCATCTGATCTTTTTTTTTTTTGGTTGTTGAGAACTAAAGGTGACGTTGCAAACATTTTCTATTTGTATTGGCAACTTCAAATCTTGGCTTTCAAACTTTGCTATCTAAATAAAGGATTTATGGGAAAACCTTAAAAACCCTCACATCCTTAGAGGTTCAGACTGATGAAACAGTTTAAAGATGAAGTGGTTCAATAGGACTAAAAGAAGAGTGTATGGATTTTACAAAGTTAGTTTGAAATACCATCAGTAGCACAAGAACTGAAATATGAATTTCTAGTGAGAGACGTAAACGCTAGCACCTCCTCTCGTTAGCTCCGCTGCAGCGTTGGTTTCATGTTGTCTGCGCGTACTAAAACACTGCGCCCCTAGCGGACAATATAGGAACCACAGAGTTTAAAGAAAATTAGAGCAAATTCATTTTTTAAAAATAATGCAGATTTATCCCCCGGGCCGTATGTTTGACACCCCTGAGCTAAATAATTTATACCTGCTACTCCCTCTACTGGCTGCTTGTGGCCGCTGCTCCTCAGAAGAACGCTTAGCGACGACACCTGGAGGACGATCTGGGAAAGACGCTGAACTGCTGTGAAATAAAAGATTCCGGCATTCTTAACTGCAACTTCAACCCGGAACCTTGAGTTTTTTTGACCTCAAACATCTCAGCTATGACAGGAAGACCTAGCGTTAGCAACAGAGGCTAGTCTGTCGGCTGTGAAGCGGCTGAGGAACCAGAGGAGCCCAGAGGAGCCGGGTTCCTCCAGGAGCAGGTCCAGGACTGAGCCTTCGGATCTGAGGAAGAGGTGAGCCGAACTTTGGTGGCGACCGACGACGTTCCACGAGAAGGTGAGCGGGGACGGCTCGCGGACAGCCCCTGTGGAGAGGGCCGCTTTGATCTGCTGGGCTGAGATAAAAAAAAAACATGAACGGTAACATACCTGCTTTGTTCCTTTGATGTGGCTTAGACGTGGGCAGATCAAATAACACAACCCACCTATTGAGCTGCCCCAGTGTTTGACAGCGTATTTGAGCCAGTTTCATTTCTGTGACCTGAGAGATGAAGAAGCAGCTTCCCACCGCAACCATGAAAAGCAGCAGAGGCTCCAGAACGGCGGCGGCGGCGCTGGAGGTGCCGACCGCCGACACACTCCGGCCCTCCGTCCACCTGTTCTTCGACAGCATCACAGCGGAACAGTGGACGCTGATCACGCAGGGTTCCCCCGACGACACCACCAAGATGCTGCTGGCGGACCTGATCCTGGAGATGATCAGCTCCGTCACCTCGGCCATCTCCACCGCCGTGGAGGAGGACCCCAGCGCCAAGGACAGCCTGGTGTCCGGTTTGGACCCAAGTCGCTTCGCAAGAGTCTGACGGAGGTGCTGCACATCCCCGACCACGCCGACGACGTCTCCATCAGGCGTGTGACCGACATGATGACGGAGGAGGTGAAGGAGGGGCTGGAGGCCTTCTTCTCCAGTTCTCCTCAGAAAATCACCACCCTCTGCTCGCTCAACTCTCCATGATTCTTGTCGTCACCGGCGTGATGAAGAAGTTTTCCAAGAGGGTGAAGAAGGTCTTCAAGCCCCGGAAGGCCGAGCGGAGGAAGGAGCCGCCGGCGGAGGCCGGAGACCTGGAGCCGGAGCTCCAGCAGCCGCCTCCGGCTCCTCGCTCAGCAAGGAGCTGGAGGACATCGTCCCAGACCCGGAATACCAAGGGGTCTTCTCAAGGACGGCCACGGAGATCCAGGCCCTGTCGGAGGACATCGGCACCCTCCTGGATGGAACCAGGGCCAAGAAGAACTCCCTGAAGGGCCAAGAAGAACCTGCTTCAGAAGCAGCGGAACCCAAAGGCGAGAAGGACCTGGAATCGATCAGGGCCTTTGTGCACTTTGTAATCGAGAAGGTTCTGAACCACATCCACTACGAAGCCAAGGTGGTTCCTCAGTACAACGACCAGGTTCTCCAGGCTGTCCTGGCTCGCATCTGGCCCCGAGTCTGGGACGAGTCGGCACACCTGTGCCTGACGGAGAACTCCTTCAAGAAGATGGACAGAACCATCCACCGGGTCATCTGTGAGAAGCTGGGCGACCCCAACAAGGTCCTCTTCATGCTCCTGCACTCGGATGAGTCCACCATTGAAGACTGCACGGTCCACATCGCCAGGAAGCTCCTGAGGCCCTCCCGGAAGGCAAACATCTGGCGGAGGCTCTGCTGCTTCCTGTCCAGCAACCGTCACAGTAACGCGTCAGAGTCCACTTTCAAGGACCTTCTGACAACTTTTGGTAGCGTTTCCCTTTGGCTCGTTAAATAAAACCTTCTGGAAGTTCCTGAGGAGGAAGTTCTCTTATCTGATGTGTTTGACAAACAAACAGCAGCGTTTCCGCACAACATTCCAGCCGCCGGGGAAACCCGACAACATCCCTCACACGCAGCGTTCCGCAGCGCCGCGCACTAGCCCGCTAGCCTTCCGCTGCTCTGCCTCTAGGGGCAGCAGAGCTCCCAGGAGCCTCCGGAGGAACCGCCTGGAACCTCCCTCTTCTGGGAAACCTGGTTCTCTCCGTTTACTGAGCAGCTCCGCTTGAATTCCAGCTTTCAGGTGACGCCACATTCCAGAGCCGCAGCGCACGTGAGAGTGCACGTCTGTGCGTTCATGCACAACCGCAAAAACAGCGAAAAACTGAAAGCTGCTGGTCCCGGTCCCGGTCCCGGTCCCGGTCCCCCTGTGGGAGCAGACTCAGGTGGTCCCTGAACGCTGAATAATCCACACACACACACACACACACACATCCTGGTCCCCATAAAGATAATAGTTAAAACGCCATCTAGAGGGCCTGGCAGGCCAAGCGTATTGTGAGGGTCTGCTGGGAACGTCTGGCAGAACCTTCTGTCAGTGTGGCCTTCAACTCACACCTCCGGGAGAGCTTCTCCCAGATTCCGGGGGAGCCCGGGGATATGGAGCCCGAGTGGGCTTCGTTCTCGGCCTCTATTGTCGATGCGGCCATTCGTAGCTGTGGCCGTAAGTCTGCGGTGCCTGTCGCGGCGGCAATCCCCGAACTCGGTGGTGGACACGGAAGTAAGGGATGCCGTCAAGCTGAAGAAGGAGTTCTACCGGGCCTTTTTGGCTCGGGGGACTCCTGAGGCAGCTGACGGGTACGTCGGCGCCAAGCGTGCTGCAGCTCGGGCGGTTGCAGAGGCAAAGACTCGGGTCTGGGAGGAATTCGGGGAGGCTATGGAGGAGGACTATCGGACGGCCCCAAGGAAATTCTGGCAAACCGTCCCGCGCCTCAGGGGGGGGAAGCGTGCCCCACCAGCACTGTTTACAGTGCGGGGGGAGAGCTGCTGACCTCGACTGGGGATGTTGTCGGGCGGTGGAAGGAATACTTTGGGGATCTCCTCAATCCCACCGTCACGTCCCCCGAAGAGGAGGCCGAGGCTGGGGACCCAGCGGCGGACTCATTCATCACCCTGGCCGAAGTCACCGAGGTGGTCAGAAAGCTCCTTGGTGGCAAGGCCCCAGGGGTGGATGAGATCCGTCCTGAGTACCTGAAGTCTCTGGGTGTTGCGGGGCTGTCTTGGTTGACACGCCTCTGCAACATCGCGTGGCGGTCGGGAACAGTACCTCTGGACTGGCAGACCGGGGTGGTGATCCCTCTGTATAAAAAGGGGGATCGGAGAGTGTGTTCCAACTACAGGGGAATCACACTTCTCAGCCTCCCCGGTAAAGTCTATGCCAAGGTACTGGAGAGGAGAGTTCGGCCGATAGTCGAACCTCGGATTCAAGAGGAGCAGTGTGGTTTTCGGCCTGGTCGTGGAACACTGGACCAGCTCTACACCCTCCATCGGGTGCTCGAGGGTGCATGGGAGTTTGCCCAACCAGTCCACATGTGTTTTGTGGACTTGGAGAAGGCATTCGACCGTGTCCCGCGTGGTGCCCTGTGGGGGGTGCTTCGGGAGTATGGGGTCCGGGGCCCTTTGCTAAGGGCTGTCCAGTCCCTGTATAACCGGAGCAGGAGCTGTGTTCGCATTGCCGGCAATAAGTCAGACCTGTTCCCGGTGCATGTTGGACTCCGCCAGGGCTGCCCTTTGTCACCGGTTCTGTTCATTGTATTTATGGACAGAATTTCTAGGCGCAGCCAGGGGCCGGAGGGGGTCCGGTTTGGGAACCACAGGATTTCATCGCTGCTTTTTGCGGATGATGTTGTCCTGTTGGCTTCATCGAACCAGGACCTGCAGCGTGCACTGGGGCGGTTTGCAGCCGAGTGTGAAGCGGCCGGAATGAGAATCAGCTGCTCCAAATCCGAGGCCATGGTCCTCGACCGGAAAAAGGTGGTTTGCCCTCTCCGGGTGGGTGGGGAGTCCTTGCCTCAGGTGGAGGAGTTCAAGTATCTCGGGGTCTTGTTCACGAGTGGGGGGAGGATGGAGCGCGAGATTGACAGACGGATCGGTGCGGCGTCGGCAGTGATGCGGTCGCTGTATCGGTCCGTCGTGGTGAAGAGGGAGCTGAGCCGAAAGGCGAAGCTCTCAATTTACCGGTCAATCTACGTTCCTACCCTCACCTATGGTCATGAGCTTTGGGTCATGACCGAAAGGACAAGATCGCGGATACAAGCGGCCGAAATGAGTTTCCTCCGTAGGGTGGCCGGGCGCTCCCTTAGAGATAGGGTGAGGAGCTCGGTCACACGGGAGGGGCTCGGAGTAGAGCCGCTGCTCCTCCACGTCGAGAGGAGCCAGCTGAGGTGGCTCGGGCATCTGGTCCGGATGCCTCCTGGGCGCCTCCCTCGGGAGGTGTTCCGGGCATGCCCCACCGGTAGGAGGCCCCGGGGAAGACCCAGGACACGCTGGAGGGACTATGTCTCTCGGCTGGCCTGGGAACGCCTCGGGATCCGTCCGGAGGAGCTGGAGGAAGTGGCTGGGGTGAGGGAAGTTTGGGAGCCCCTGCTTAGACTGCTCCCCCCGCGACCCGGCCCCGGATAAAGCGGCAGATAATGGATGGATGGATGGCCATCTAGAGGGTGTTCTATATGTGCCTGTGAGGTTTTTAGCATTGGCCCAGAATGCACGTTTATTCCTAAACGTGTGTGTATGTGTGTGCTCAA
>CAAE01014537.1:212767-246044 GCA_000180735.1 Tetraodon nigroviridis | reverse complement strand
ATTCGCAATTAAAAAAAGAAAGGTGATTTGCATTCCTTTCCTTTCTAGGAAAGCAGAAGCAGCCGAACTTGCATGGTACTTTACACAGGAGTGAGTATCTTTCCCTAAGGTGCTGTCAGGACTCAGAGTGCAGGACGTATTGTAGAGTGAACTCACGTTTATTTTCAGGTCCGAAGTACCGAGAATCAGGCTGTCTCAGTCTCAGGTAGAGGCAGAGTTTCAGAAATCCAATGATCAGTCAGTCAGAAAATAACAATGCTGGAACGTTGGATGTTTCCGATTGGCACATCCTCATTTCTGATTCAAGAATACAGAAAATTGTACATTTTCTAAATAGGAAGTCTAAAAGTATGTCCTGCCTCGCTACACAGACTATAGCTTTTTGTCACATCTCCAAATTAAGCGTGGTTTATATTTTATAAGCAGAACCAAATTGAAACCCAAATTTAGCATGTGCAGCCAACATTTATTCTCAGAGGTTTCTCTATAGTGTATACACATATTTACAACTAAGTTTGCCTGTATGTGAAAACTTTTTTAAACACTTTTTTAAAATACATCTAATCATTTCAATCTATATTTACCAGGCCATATGATTTTCTACAGGATCTGCGACAGTCTTCACTTATCTACTATGCCAAGATCCCATATGTGAGCACTTCTCTCTAAGACAATCCATTATGCATGCATTCTGGCATTTGAAGAATTCAGTTCCTTCTGTCCCCACATCTGCCTGGTTCACAGTAACGCTGGCTCCACTGTTTTCAGATAGGAGACATGCATCTCTGACCTCTTAATGTATATATGAATTTCTGATATCACACTTGCCTATTAAAACACTGTTCTTATATAAAGAAGTAGCCTGATACTGCAGATACATTGAATATTAGGACACAACAACAAGGCTCACCCTTTTTATTATAACTCAGATTCTGATAAGTAGACATTACAATTAGATACAATATTGTATTGTGACAGATTAGCCTAATGTATGACATTACTGCAGTTTTGGTATGCAACACAACACATTTTTTTTTCCTGATTTTTTTTCCTGTCAAATAAAAAAACAAAACCATAAATACACAGTAAATAAATCTTTTCAGTTTATAACAATATATTCAAATGAGTAAAAAAATTGCATGTCTACATAAAAGTATCCAGTGTCAAACAAGGCAAGCACAACAGTTATTAAAAAGAAATGAAAAAAAACATTTTGATCAATCTTTTTTAATTAAGGCATTAGTTATTTTTAATGCCTTTAATACATGCAGACTAACCTGTTACCTTTGTATTGTTACTGACAGGGTATAACCCAATGAAGAGTAACAATGGAAACCAATAAAAGGTGCAAAGTCATTCATTTCACTCTTAATGCTAATAATAAACTATTTCAAACATTATTTATTTGGTGCAATGCTCCCTAACATTTTTGCACTGTATAAATTACATGTCATCTCAGCCTTACAGGAATTGCCTATGCATTCAATAATGCTTTCAACACAAAACAAAACAGTATATTTAAAGCATATTTAAAGATATTCACACATTTACAAATTAAAAATTCGAACATGGTGTCCATTTCCATACAAATGTTTGTTTTCCATTTTCTTGTCTTTCATCTTTTTTTTTTGATCGTTGGTCATAATATTCCTCTGTCCTACTGAGGCCATCTTGACAATACATTAAGACAAAGCAGAATTTTACTATGTTTTGTACCTGTTAATGTCAATATTCACACTTGATTGAAGTTTTTTTTTCTTTACAGCACACGTACATATGTGACTTTTGAGTCTATACCCAGGTAATTTTTGGCCAAACACTTATATCTCCCAGTGTCTGAAACAGAAGGCCTCTGGATTATCAGTGTGCCCTGAGGGTGAAGCAGTTCACCACCTGTAGGTCGGCCCTGTTGTGTTGATGATAAAACCGAGCGATCAGGTAGCTCCCATGTGATCTCTGGCTTGGGGATTCCAATGGCAGCGCAGCTGAGCTGGAGAGGTGTCCCCCTTGTTGCTTTGACATTGGGCAGAGGCCCTATTGTGATCCTTGGAGGGTAGGCAACAATAACAACAGGGACAATGATCACAGCTTCACCAGCATCATTACGAGCTCTACATATGTAGTTTCCTCGATCGTGTAAAGTAGTATGCTCAACCACCAGAGTACCATTTTCTAGTAACTGATGACGGCCCAAGATTTGTGGATGACTTAGTGTGTGACCACCAGGAATGGTCCAGTAAATTTTGGGTGTAGGACTTCCATCAGACAGACAGTGAAGAAAGAGAGGCTCTCCAGATACACTTCGTATGACACCCCTCGGCCTTGTCATGATGTAAGGCTTCTGGCCAACTTCCAAAATGATTAACTTTTCTATATAGCCCATGTAATTCCTGGCACCACACCGATAGTTTCCAGCATCCTCTTTGCCGGGCCTAATAACTAAAGAACCATCCTTTCGTATATGGAAATGAGAGCCATGTTCGGCTTTATTAGAAAACCGCGTTCCATTAGGGAAGGTCCAAACAATCTGTGGCGATGGGTGTCCATCAGCTGAACAGTTCAGAATGATAGTCTTCCCAATTTGAGACACAATCCGTTCATTGAATGGGTTTTTGAAGATTGGCCTTCGGAGCAGGCCAGTGACCTCCAGCTGCACCACCATTACTGCCTCTCCCCCATCATTTCTTGCCAAGCAAATGAACTCTGCTGTATCAGTTGGCCGCACATTACGAATCTCCAATGTCCCATTGCGGTGTACATTAATCCTGCTCCCAAAGTATGGCACTGTCAGAAAGATGTTGTCTGGCATAATCCAAGTAATACTAGGAGTGGGATTTCCTTCTGCCTTACAGTCTATTAATTTTCGAGAGAATTTAGCTGCTACATCTTTTATGACAGTCCTATTCTGTCGGTGGCCATTGATTACTGGTGGATTTCCATCTATATCAAGCTTATAAACCTTTCTGTTTTCTCCAGCAGGATTGCGAGCCATGCAGACATATTCTCCAGTATCACTAACCCTTATATCTCTTATATCTAATGAGCCATTGACATGCACAAGATAGCGTTCATTAGATGCTGCAATGACATCATTGGTCGGTAGCATCCAGAAGATCTTGGGTTTGGGTTCTCCAACAGCTTCACAGTCAAAGCGAATGCTGCCTCCAGGTTTGACCCTGGCATAGGTCTGGCTGGGCGGATGTATCACTGGAGTGACCGTCATCACACTAATATGTACAGTCATCTCATCTTTGCCCAGGTGGTTTTCAGCATAGCAGATGTAATCCCCTTCCTCTGAAATACTGACCTGTGAAAAGTGACACAGAAACATAATTTAACTGGAAAATGTTTTCTCTTAGATGTCATATCTATAAGAAGGATGGCATACAAATACAGACCTGATTTAAGTAGAGAGTTCCATTATCAAAAAGTGTATAACGCTGTGCTTGTCCTCCACTGCTAACATCAGCCTGAAACGCACTGCTGACCATTGTACCATCTGGTAAACCCCAGGAGATCTCTGGCTTTGGTGCTCCTGAGGCTTTGCAGTCAACCTTCACGCCATTGCCATAGGTTACCTCTTTCTTTTCATATAGCTTAGGCTCTATCTTGGCTGGCTTCATCGACACACTAACCCTAATGAGTTTGGCATCATCACCAATTTTGTTTCGGGCCACACAGAGGTAATGTCCAGCTTCCTTATCAGTCACGCTATTAATAAGAAGGGTACCATTATCCATGTAGCAAAATGTGATCCCCTACCATTACTGCTCTAAAAACAAGTAAGGCTTAAGAACACCCCATTTACAAAGGTCAAATACGTTCCAATACAATTCAGTGCTTAAAAGAAATGCTCAAAAAATGACAACATAATTTTGCCCTTTAATATTTGATCATTCAATTTTTACAGCATTCAACAGTTCTTACTTTAGCACTTATTTTTGCAGTGGTGTTTACCTGTGCCCCTGGTCCAACATAGCTTTAGAGGGCAACCTCCACATGATTTTAGGCCTAGGGTCTCCCACAGCGGAACAGTTAAGTCTCAGCTGATCCCCAAAGAATAACTCCATCTTGCGCTGGAATGTCTCTACAATATGAGGTGCAGATGCTGCCTTTTCAACCACCAGAATCACAACTCTTTTTTCAGAGCCTGTAGAACTGGTAGCAATACATTCGTATTTTCCACTGTCTGCTTGTGTAACATTTTCAATATAAAGTGTTCCGTTCTCATGTACCAGTGTTCTTGTGTTACTAGTGAGTCTCTTTGAGGGCAGGTGTGACCCATCATGAAGAACCCAGTGAATAGTTGGTTGGGGCCTGCCTTGCCCGGTGCAGGGTAGCAATGCACTTTGACTTACCCCAATGTTCACTTGCTGCCGCTTCTCTTCCATAATGCCTGGTGGGGCTGCCACCACATGCAGCTGGACTGTGGCGATATCACCCCCAGCTTGGTTACTGGCAATGCATTTGTAATGACCTCTGTCGTTCATTGATAGGTCCTTAATAACCAGGGCACCTTCAGGAGTTACTGATACCCTACCCCACTCTGTGTTTAAACCCCTAACCTGGGTTCGGTTGGGTAGGATCCAGGATATCGAGGGTGTGGGTCGACCCTCGGCTTTACACGTCACCTCTGCAGTGTTTCCCGCAAGAACCTTAATTTGACGTAATTTTGGCTCCAGGATTCGTGAAGGGTAGGCCACCACAGATAGGGTGACAAGAAGCTTATCCATCCCATGATCATTTTCAGCTGTACAGAGATACTGACCACGATCCTTAATGTTGGTATTGTGGATTGACAGTGTTCCATTGTGCAACACTTCATATTTTCCCATCTTCCCCTTTATGATAATAGAGTTTCCTGTGAGAGAGAGTTAAGGATAGAATTTGTTCCACAAAACAACTGAAAATCCATCCAAAGGATCAGACAATATCACTGTGATCAATTCTATGACTGAAGATTGTTTTTTTTCTAAACTAACTACTAAAAGAAAAAAAATGGCATATATACCTGTAGTGGATGACAAGCGCCTCCAGTTTATAGTTGGCTGAGGATTTCCAATGGAATGACATGGCAGGTAAGCATTTGAATGAGATAGGACAGTGTAGCTGGCTGCGTTGCCCCCAATTATCTTTGGTCTATTCATCAAGAGTTTTGTAGTTACTTCAGGGACTTGAATACTTGAACTTGTTATATCAATCTCACTTGCATTATAAAAACTAGAGGAAGCACTAACTATGTTGTATGTGGCAGGAGTGCTGGTATATTTAGGTTCCAATGTCGAAATTGTTAATGTTTCAAGATTAGGGGGCCTCTTCTTACTCTCTTGAGAACTGCTACTCTTAACAGTAGGTTTATTTCTCTTTACTTGTGGCCTGTGAGTTTGAATCTTTTTATTCCATGTGGTTGGTTTGGTGTTATTAACTTTGGTATGAAGTGTAGTTGGCCTCAATGTTGTGGTGGGATTTAACGTGGTGGAAGGAATCAAAGGTCTCATGGTTGTAGTGTAGGCTAATGTACTGTTAGAACTGGTCCAGTAAGTTTTGTCATATAAGTTTACATTTTTATTCAAGGGCTTGTAGGGTGAGTATGTCCCATGTTGGGGCATAGTTGTCTCCATTTTATTTCCAGTGGCTGAGGGTTTAGATGTTCTACTTGGATGCAAACCAAGTCCAGGCCTTATCAAGGGTCTTCTTCCTCTAAAAATTTTTCTTTTCTGTCCTTTCCAACCAGGACTCTGTCTGCTTGTAAGCAAAATGTCAGGTGTCCCCCCGGATCCAGATGAAATAACTTTTTCACTTGAAGGTGTTATGACAGTAGGAGGGGAAGGAAGAATCAGTAGTCCTGGAGGATTTGCTGCGGTTGTGAAAGACCTTTGGTATGGTGGTGTAGCAGTGGTAACTTGGTTACTGCCTGGTCGCAGTGTTGTTGACTCACATTTGGACAGGGACAAACCTTCATAATCATCACCAGAAAAGCCATCTTTTCTCTTTGTGTTTCTAAATGGTGACAGAATATCTTTCCCATCCATTGAGTTTATTGGAATGAAGTCTGTGGTGAACACATCAGTGGGCTTTGTGACAATGCTAGTTGTTTTTGTTTCAGCCATACTTCTAGTAGTAAGCTTTTGGCTGATAAAAGGCTTCTTAAGCCTTCCTAGTATCTTTTCCTTGTTTTTGTTTCCAAAAAGTCTGTTCCATGGAATTTTTCTATGAATAATTTTGGAAACAGATGTACCTGTGATGGCTGATGACTGAAAAGAAAGTGTAGTTTGTTGTACAGGGTTTTTTGTTGTTTTAATTGTTGGTGCCCCAGTGGTTCCTATGCTCTTTTTGTTGTTGGATGACTGTTTAAGCTGATTTAAGAAAGACTGAATGTTAGTGATCCGACTCGGTTTGATAATTCTCCTGCGACTGTGGAAGATCTTCCTATGGCCCCCACTTCCGTTGTTCTTATCCGGAATGATATGAATCTGCTGTTTGGAGATGATAGTGGATCCTGCTAATAGATGTGGGGATTTTAATGTTTGGGTGGTATGGAACAGTATCCCATCCTGTTGACTCTCTGTGGTAGTGGTGGTTGCGAACAATGTTTGGTGCTCTGAGTCTGTGTGAACAACTACGTTCCTTGGACCAACACTATCGCTCATCGGAGTGACATAAGGGTCTGTGGTAAATAAAACTCCTCCCCAAGTGGATGTTTCTGGCTCTGCAGGCTGTGCTGTGAACTGAATCTGAGTTTCCTGTGATGAATCTAGCTCACTATGTTCATCTAAATTTATGTATACTGGTTTATAATTGGGCTGCTTATACATCTGTGTGGCTGGGATATTTTTATTTTCTGCCTCTATAGTAGTGGTAATAGTTTGCTGTTCTTTTGCAGATACTGTAACTCCCAGAGGACTATCTGTAGCAATGATGAGCTGATCTTCAATAAGTTCCACAGTAGAGCCTGTTTCATTATCATCATTGATATTAGGGATTGTGCCAGATTTTACTCCTGTCCCTTTTTTAGCCTTTTTCACAAATTCAGCAAATTTTTGTTGTTCTATTTTTCTGGAAGCTTTGTCAAAGACCCTTCCACTCCATGGACGTCTGTTAATCGATGGCCCCCTTTTTTGTCCCCATTTTCTTCCAGCCCCTCTACCTTGTGATCTATGCCTGGACTCGGGCGGATCTGGAGGGGTTTTCTGGGATCCTGCAGTAGATCTGCTGTAGGGAGTGGAAGAAGGTGTTTCATTGAAAATGATTGGTTTTCTGTTGAGCTAACGTCAGTCATGCCTGATCCTTCACTTTCCGGTCCAGTTTTTTCCTCAGTCAAAGTCAATTGAGAGACAAGCAGATCGACTCCCAGATTATTGGCAGCGATACATCGATAAAATCCTCTGTCCCTCTCAGTGAGACCCTGAATTTCCAAAGTCCCATTTTCATATAGTGTTTTACTTCCATGCGACACGTCCAGTACTGAGTGATCAGGTAGTATCCACTGGACAGAGCCCTTGGGACTTCCTGAAAAGCTACAGTCCAAAACTTGATTTCCACCTAGTGGGCTTGACAGTTTTACGCCATTGACTTCATCCTCTTCCACATCAGGGGATAAAACCATCAATCGGAAGACCAGTATATCTGCATCTAAGTAGTTTGTGGCAATGCATCGGTACATGCCTGCATCAGATGTATCTGTGCTTGTTAAAGTAAGCTTCCCATCACCATAGATTACAATCCTTCTGTCCTCACTTGAGTATGGAGCTCTAACCTTCGATCCATCTGGCAAAATCCACTCCAGCAAAGGCTTTGGCTCTCCCTGAATTTGACAGTTTAAGTTTGCCACACCACCTGTAGAAAATATACATATAGAGCAAATATTAGCATATACTAGTATACAAATTAAGGTCAAAGTAAGATAGAGCTGGTTATTATGTAATATAAGCCAGGTAACCATTTAAACAAGTAGACCATAACAAGTTATCTCAACTCTCACCTCTAACTACTGTGTGCTCGGTCTTTGTTTCATTATCCCGCTTGATCATAGTCCAAGAATAGTGGCTCTTCTTAGGTGATGTGGTTTCCACACGAAGGGTCACCATGGACTGGTATCTAATGTGCAGTGTAGTGTAAGTAGTAGAGGTGCGGTCCAGCTGGAAGCTCAGCTCTCCTTGCATCAACCATGCAGGGGAGGCTTTAATCTCGGCCTCAACATTTGTTTGTAGTCCTTCTTCTGTTTTTATTTCACTATACTGGTACACCATTTCTGGGGTTCTTGTCAACAATGACCCTCTCTCCAGTCTCATGGGTGCGTCGCTGTAGGTAGCAAGGATCTGCCACAACCGCTGAATATGGTCGTGTTCGACGTTACACACCAAATATGAAGTAATATCAGCATTGAGTAAAATGACATTGTTTCCCTCCTCCACTTCCAGTGTTTGGTTTAGGTTCTCAAAGGCAGAAGGCCTCTGAACGCTGCAGGATAGACTGGCATCGCTCTGAAACTGATTGGACAGGTTCATTTGTATGGTGCCTAACGGAGCGATAAAATCTCTGGGAGAAACTGGAGTGAAGTCGCCCTCGTCCACAGTGATGTTTCTCTGCTTGAGGTGAGGATCGATCCAGGGTTTGGAACAAGTAAAAGCATCAACAGGAAGAAGGAAAAGATTTCTGTTGTTGTAGGGGACAGGATTTTGACAAACAGGACAAAGAAGGCCATTTGGATACCTCTTGTCTCTCTTGCATTTAAACAAACCTGCAATTGCAAAAGAAAGACATTTTCTTCAAAACCTACAACCAATTATGAGGCTTGAATTAGACTAATGTACATGTATAAGAACATAGGGAGATCATCAGATAATAAAGGTTTGCAGCCTGGTTTTTCCCTTAAAAGCATGTTCCTTTGAAAATTCACCAGTGCCAACCCTCTCGTGCAAGACAATTAGTAGCATAGAAACACAATGTTCTAAAAAGCTTTGTAAAAGAAATATTAGCAGGAATAAACTTCTCACCTGGGTTTTTTTTAGCCCAATGTGCGAACCAGCTCATACGGCAATCACAGGCCCAGGGGTTGCTGTGGAGAAAGAGGTTTTCCAGCTTGCTGCACCCTGAAAAAGCATCCGCTGGCAAAGTCTTCAGTTGGTTGTCTGACAGGTGGAGGGTTCGAACCGAGGACACCTTGAATACCTGGTTATGTCTCATTGTGATGAATGTGTCAGGATGAATCTGCTGAAGGTGGTTACTTTCCAGGTGGACCAGCTGTAAGTTGGTCAAGCCGTAGAAAGCCTCTGGGTTGATAAACTCTATCTGGTTGTGGTCCAAGTAGAGTCTCATAAGATTTTCCAGGCCTTTTAATGTGCCTTTGTTAATTTTCTTTATTTTATTGAAGGACATCTTCAGGACCTGCCACCGGATGATAGGGAAATTTAGTTGCTGTTAATGAATAGTTTTGGCATTATTAATACATAATACGAACATAGCAACACAATATGATAATTGCTTTAAAATGTTGTATTAGACGAATGTGCACATCATCCAATACACAGACATCTTCTTTATGCATAAATGAATAAATGCATATATCATATTACACCATGAAGGCCTTTTGATGATGGTCTTTTTACAATTTACATTGGTATTTCTAAAATACATCCCATTGTGTGCAATAATTCTTAATGTCTTCCAGCGTGCCACAAACTTAAGTCCGGGATGTTTAAAGTCAAGTGGGAAAACGGTTTTACCTGAAGTGACCTCAGGTTCTGAAACGTGTTGTCTTCAATGTCCACAATCTTGTTGCTGTGGAGCATCAGCAGCTCCAGTTTCCCAAGTCCTAAAAGGTCATTTTCTCTCAGGGCAGTTATACTATTGTATCTAAATTAGAGAGACATGATTGCTGGCTTTAGTGTGGACATCATTTAAAACAGCTTAAAAGGTCTAATTTGAGGCATTTGGACATTCCAAACAGGAGGATGTCTGGAGTTCTAATGATTCATTTTAATGTAATTGTTTTAGAGCTTTTTTTTTTTTTTTTTAAATATTAGATATCCCTACTACAAATTTATCAAGAAAATATAAAGTGTTTAATCACAAAACAGTTAGCCTTATTGCCTAGGCTGTGGCAGTTGAACCAGTAATTACACAGAACCACTTTGCGATCACTATGAGATTGGTAGAGCTTTATGACAAGGTTTATGGGATTCCACATACCGACAATAAAGTAGAACAAACAGTAAATACCACCACTGTGCTAACGCTGCAAAAAAAAAATGTAAATACATTTAAGACAATAAATACATTTTAATTGGTGCTGGGACTGAAAAACATCTATCAAGAAGTTCAGTGTATTTTCTCATTGCTGTGGGCGCAGTATAGTAAGAGCCTCTCTTACTCTTTAGGAATTTAGCACTGTTGATTCAGTCTGTGGCTTTAATCTAAGTCAGTTCAGATCAGTTTCTGTTCCAGACTCGATTCAGTTCTGCAGAGCGAAGGCTGAAACCTACCCAAAGTTGATCCTCTCCACGTGTGGCTGGATGTGATCAGGTATAGCGGCCAGGTACCTAAAGGTGCAGTGCATTTCACTAGGAACGTTGCAGACGCATGCTCTGGGACAGTCTGCTCCCTCCGAGGACGTAGCGGCCAAGAAAAACAGAAGCCTGAGCAGCCATCTCTGCAGGTACGAGGCGCCGCAGGCGCGCACGCTCATTGTGCAGAAGGTCGTGGCTTCCACACCGTGTCCTGAACCATGGAGCCGCCTGGGGACACAGACACAACCCGCTTTCAGTCACACGTAATCATAAAAAATAAAAAAAAATCAAATAAAATCAGACCAAAAAAAAAAGTTGCGCTGCCAGAACAAACAGACATTTGCGCAAATTTGGCGTCGCGTCACAACCTGCGTGGCACAGAGAGGGTACGAATGAGAATAAAACTGCGCATCGATCGTTTGTCGTGACTGTCTCTCACCGTTCGGCAGCTTTGAGACTATCAGCAGCTCCGCCGTGTGATTCCTCAGTCTGAGGAGCAGAGCAGGGATCGGCGCTGCGAGCGCGCCCCCGCCCCTCACCGATGTCATCCAAGCGTGTGCGCGCTGGAAGGCAGGTAGATTTCCTGGCTGTCTGCAGCATCCTGATAAAAACAGGCCTTCAAAAGCCATAAATTCACTCCGACATGGGAGTTGCTGTCTGTTTTTTTTTTTGTTTGTTTGTTTTGTTTGTGTGTGTGTGTGTGTGTGTGTGTATGGGGGGGGGGGGGGGTGTGTAATGGCTTCCATTGCGGGATTTAGATGAGAACAGAGGAACCAGGTCTCAAATCTGTCCCGAATTATCCTGGTTTGTTCAGGAGCTTTTTGTTTCGTCATTTCTGTTGTAGTTGTAAAAAAAAGAAAACACAAATGAAGCACCATTCCAAGCACTTCAGGGCTCACTTAGGGCTTCAGGGCTTACTCTTTTTGTTTTTTAGCAACTGTTACAAAACACAAATCTTTTGACTTGGAAGTTCATTCGGCCTCTCCTTTTCCCTGTGCTTTCCGTCAGAGAGGAGATGAGATGGTTTTAAACGGGACCCTTTGATTTGGAGGAAAACAAGCGCATGTGAGCATAGCTTGAGCCGACAGGCCTGGTGGCATGTTCCACTGCTTATGTCACGGCTACTCCAACATCTGGACAACACTCAGAACACGCTGATCTCCTCTCCTCTTCTCTTCTCTCCTCTTCTCTTCTCTTCTCTTCTCTTCTCTTCTCTTCTCTTCTCTTCTCTTCTCTTCTCAATCAACAGATAGATTTAAAATTCTTCTGTGTGTGTGTGTGTGTGTGTGTGTGTGTGTGTGTGTGTGTGTGTGTGTGTGTGTGTAGCATCTGCTAAAACCATGTGATATGTTTGTTATCCTATTAATCACAGTCCTGATTCTGACCTGACTGTTTTTCTGGCCATGAAAATCTTTTCGTCCTCGCTGTAACATGCTACAGATGAAGACGCACAAGAGAAGACTAAAATATGTAAAAAGCAATTGAAAAAAGACCGAGGTCTAAGGTTGGATCCCTAAACATCTTTGATTGTAACAGGGAGTTGTTTGAGTTTAGGAAATCCCCCGTGTTTGCCTGATTTATCCTCTCACCCATCAGCAGGAAACAATAAACACGTGGCTCTGGTCTCTCTCTTCTCTCTGTGGAGAGGTAGCAGAGATCTGGAAAGTCACAGCTAGCTGGTAGTCGGCGAGGAATCTGTGGACACACAGGGATCTGAGCGCGGTCCAGCTGTGGGAGGCGAATGACAGGAACAGGACGACTGGAAAAAGTATCACCTGAAGCCGAGCTCAGACTACAGGGGCTTTATTATCCCGCCAGATTTTAAAAATGGGTCACACGCAGCTGATGTTCTTCCTCACACAGTCTCAGGCATTCAAACAGGGAAGGGGTGTGTGTGTGTGTGTGTGTGTGTGTGTGTGTGTGTGTGTGTGGGTGTGTGTGTGTGTGTACACTGCTTGGAGGTTTTTTTCTGTCCAGTCCCGCACATGCTTCGAGGGTGACTCACATGTCGCACACGACAAAGACGCTTGGTGCAGCTCTCTTGACCCATCTGATCAGTTTAACACACATTAGCAGCTGTCTGCCATGAGTCTGCGTGTGACCTTTGACCTCCTGGTAGATCGGGAGCAGCTCTGAATAGAACTGCCTCAAGTTTTTTGACTTCTAGGAATGTTTTTATTCATTTATCTACATACAATAAGTGACATATATGTTGTTTCAGTACTTTTCTGAAGCTGGACTGAACCTTTGCTTTCAGACGTTACTACATTATTTCCTTTAATTGTTAAGCGTCTCATCCTGTCGGCAGCAGCCACATGTAAAGCTGCTACAGCAGTGTCACACGTGGCTGCGCTGCTGTGAATGTGCTATAAGATCAGAATGACACAGCTGGAGGACAGTTGCAGGGTAAATCCCCTCTGATCAGAACCGTGTGTGCTAATTGTTGTGTTCAGGCCAACTGTTGCTACTTCAGAATAAAACGGTGCACAACGCTTGATTACAGATTATGCATGAACGTTCTGCGCAACAATGCCTTTTTGTAATTGTTTTTATTTTTCTAATCTAGTTTTCTACATCGACAAACACTTTGGTTTCAGGGGGGTTTATGCCTTTTAGAAACTCTGAACGCAAAGAGGTCAAAGTGCTAATGCAGGACTGCGATGCAATCCCTCCCGGATCGTACGCAGACGTGACAAATACAGACAGAAATAGTCCACAGCCATTAACGCTTTCTGATCCCTTGCCTGTGTGTGTGTGTGCAGGAGAATGTGGCGCATGCTTACTGCCAGAGGTGCTCTGGAGTTCTTCTGCTAAGCTAAAACTAAGTCCTGGAATTCACACCAAATCATTACTGAGACACATGTCACCAAGCAGGTGAATAAAAGAGGGTAAAGATGCGTGAGGAACACCTGAGTTTGTAATGAATCCTTGTGTTTTGGGTCATGGTGTTGAACAAGTAGCTAAGAGAAAAAGAGCATTTCAGTTTTCTGGACAAAGAAAAACTAAGAAAAAACAGATGGTTAAGTTTTGGCCTTGTTAACATACACGAGGCAAAAAAAAAAAAACCCAAAGGACATCATAATTTATTTTCGCTCTTAGTCCTTGCAGCCCTGGCAAACTTTGCCGTTCTGTTTAAGTTGATGCAGGCTGTTTTTTTCAATGTTCTGATTTTCTTGTGAGGATGAATTGTTGTTTTTGGAGAGTGTTGCAGTAAACTTTGCTGAACTTTTGTTGCTGGTATCTCTTACCTAAGCGACTCACAGGCTGTGAGAGCTGGACTGACAGCAGCAGCCTGTGAGCTAATTACAGTGTCTATACACTCGTTGTGCACGCACCTTTTTGTCCAGGCCTTTTTTAATGACAGCTTTTTCTGTCAAACTTGAACTTTGCCTCCTTGAAAAATCTCAAGATTGCACATATTTGCCAATGAACATGTGCTAATGCAAATGCTAATTATTCCAGTTGCTATTTGTTTATTGATTCCTTACAATCTCTTTTAATATTACTTCTTTTAAACCTTGCAGTAATGTTTACCTCTATTTATGCAAAATTAGAGCCTGTTTTTTATGTCTCAGACAGACAGAAGTTTCTAAACAATACTATCGCCAGTTTGTAGAATACAAGTAACAATTTTTCTTCAGTACAGTGACAATTTTGTTAGTTATAGTTTAAGCTCTATTTTATGCTTGAAGCTGAGATTCCCGGCATGTACAGCGAGATAATAACAGTTACTGTGGCAAAAAGGGGTCTCGTGTCTAAAGTAGGAAATAAATCCCGGTTTGACCAAGTTTGACTTAGAATCATCTAAAACATGTCAGTGCACTGCTGGGACAACAAACGTGGTCACTAATTTTTTTTTTGTTTGGGAGCCCATCAGAATAGATTGATATGGTTCAGATCAGTTTCCATAGCTGCGGTGGTGTATATGACGTGAGTACAAAAAGTAGACAGAACTATTGTCATGTGATCCTACCATGACCAGATTAGATTGAAATTCCATTTACTGTAACAGAGACTATATCAATGATGTTCAACTGAACTAAATTATAGAATGAGTTACATTCATCCGCTCAGTTTGCTTTGATGTTTCAATAATGTCTCAAGTGGGAAGAGAAAAGTCTCTCACAATGAATCCCACATTTCCAAATAGTATTAATTTACTCTTTAAATGGGAAAAACACATTTTTTAAAGGGTCCACGGGGAGCTTTAGGGTCCAGATCTGACGGAATGCCGCTAATGTAAACCACGCTGGTGATGTTGTTGTGAGCTGCCAATAAACAGGAGTTTATAAAGGACCAATAGGAGTTGGTTGGGCTCGTTTAGGAACCCTGCAGTTTATTATCACCCCAGGACAAGCTGCACCTCAGTGAGTCTATACTCTGTGTCTGCTGCGTGAAAGCCCAACAGAAAATAGCAGACATCATTTTACAGCCAAGTAAACACATATTTACAGCTTTGTTTATCCCCCTGATAGACTGTGACTTCGTTGCCACGTCATTGTCCCCTCAGCCCTGGCATTTTCCTGCCAAAGATAACTCAAATGCAGGAATCTCCCAAAACCTGCTAGCAACAACAAACTGTAATTGGTTGAGTATAAAATGACCAATAAAACAGAGCATTTTGGTCACTTTGGAGGAGGTGAAGGGGAGCTGCTGAACAGACTGCTCTGGGAGTGTTCTTAGATTTTCTTTGAATATCTGTCTGTGTGCAGTATATCCAAAATGGTCATAATTCATAAACAGCATGGAAATTGTGTACTGTTCATATATAGTAGAAATGTATATACAGAGTTTTACCTGTGTAAAATGATCAGCGTGCATTAGATGCATGACACACCTATTCTTATCACTTATGTTCTCTTATTCTGACCACAGTTACATGTGGGCTCCAATGTTTGCTTCAATGCCACAATGTGTCAAAAGTAGCCAGAATCTATTTATATTCCGATCAGATTGAGCTGCTTGACCGAGTTTAGGACAGGTAACTGGTTCCAGCTGACGCTAAAACACAAGATTGGAGAGCTGTGTAAAAGAAAAAGATCTCAAAACATGCTAAAAAAAAAATCTGGTATCTGATTTTCAGGCAGTGGGAAACAAGTCAGGAAGTGACACATATCACAGCAATGAGCAGCAGAAGCATGTATTCATGTTTCCACCCTTAACCCTTCGAGAACATTTGAGGATTTTTTTTCTTATTTTATTTTTTTTTTACTGCTGTTGTTGTTCTTCTTCTTTAATTCAGACACAAAAGCATAAAATCAGTCCAATTGTGAGTGGCTGCATCATTTCATATCGAAAGAATAAGTGTGTGCCAGACGATGTAACAGTGACGCGGGTTGTTGCCGTGACGGATCCCGGTTGATGTAGCTCCGACTCCTCGCCTCTAGGTGGCAGCAGATCATCAGTTCGAGGACTAACAGAGGAGACGCGTCGTGGACGTCCAGGACGTTCAGGTGGACGAAAGACAAACGCTTGAGAGGCCACAGCCGAGCACATCCTCTTGGCATTACGTCTCCGAACTTATTTGACAATCACCTCCTGGCAATATTGAGTTCTTCTAAAGAGGCGATTTAAAGAGGCGCTCTCAATGCGCCCCTTTAAATGTGTAATTTCCAAGTAAACTGTATATAACGAGTGTTAATCGAAGCAGCGGAAAGTTGTCCGCGTCAACGCAGGAACCTGCACAAAAAACCTAAACTCAACCAACAGACATGTTTTTTGAAGAATTTCTGTCTTTTAATTTATACTCAAACCTCGCCAGCGCGTTTAGGGGACCGGGTCTTCAAAGTTGTGAGGAAACACTTCCCCCCACTGGTCGGTTGTGTTACTGCATCTTCTGCAGCTTTTTTTTTTTTTTTTTTTTCTAACCAATTAATGTATTTGTTTTCAACAAAATGCATAATAGTAAGGGCATGAACTTCTCAGTAAAACTGCGTAAAAAAACCTCGTTTTCTACTTGTGGTGTCTACTAGGTGTTGTGATCACCTGTGGTTGCAGCGGCGGGTCAAAATCCCTCTAGGACCCACAGATGTGACGCGTTATTAACAGTGATGAGCGTAATCATGACAGAGCAGTGAGAGGAATGAGCCCGAGATTTGCCAGGAGGAAGGTGCAGCTTAAGGCTCCAGATGTGCCAGATGTGTTTGCAGCATATTGCGTTTAGGATTAGGGGAATTTGATGAGAGGTGAGAGAGGTTTACAAGTGGGGTTTTTTATTTTATTACACCACTTGTACTTTTTAGCATTGTTTCCAGATACGGTAAAGTCTGACGGTTTGAGGTTGCACTTTGATTTAACGACACAAACATGTTCTTCGGGATTGATGTCCAGCTGGGCAAAGCCTGCAAAAAGTCGAAGGCATACCTGAAGAGCTAAAATGAAGTCCAACAACTCAAAGTTAATTTTGTGCACAGAATCAAGTGGAACCTCGCTGAGCCTGAATATTTAATTGTGTTTTGTTTTTGAAAGCTGTAGCTGACTGGACAGCAGACATGAACGTGCTCATATTTTGGAATCTGTGCTGACTCAACATTGAGCAGGTTGGGAAATAGCCTGGCAAATCATCTGTTCCTCATCTGTTCTGTTTCTTCTTCTCATCTCACATGCATGGATGCGAGGAAGACAGTTGAAATCGGGACACCCTCCCGAGTCTATTAGTGATCAGCATGCTAAGCTAAGCTAACTCTTTTGATGTCCAGCAAACATTAAAATATTCTGCTGTCCTCTGACCTGCTGCAGCACAACAAATGGGGAAACCTCTGAGATGTCCTCAAGGTCATCTGTCTTATCTGTATGTCGCAAAGTATATGAAGCAAATGGCCTGCAGCGTTCCTGAGTGGTAATAAAAGGAGAAACTCACGTGGAATGGGGTGAGAGGCAAACATTCTTTACAACAGAAGTGTTACATAGGCAACTATTCAGAAAGAGCTTATCCACTGCTGTTGGCTGCACCCAGTCCCATGATCAGGAGGCACAGTGAGGAAAAGAAACCTCCAGATTTCATCTGCTGCCTTTGTTAGTCACAGAGAGAAGATCCGATGTAGATCATCTACCCATCTGAACAGTTTACACTTTAGAGGGCTTTGGGTTAGTCACTATCATTCATGAAAGGGTTTGGGGTTTTCAAGGACAAACATTCCTCTGCAGTTTCTAATATAGCCTAGATCTGCAGAGATCTAGGTGAACTGACCTCTGAATGCCGACCCACAGCTCCTAGACCCTGTCCTGGGTTCATCAGGGCATTCAAACGGCCTTTATCAGCTGAGGCGACAGCACAGGCATGCAGACGTCCATGAGGTAGTGGGCTGCAGACCTTTTAGTGGCTGTGACTGGGGTTCATATACCGGTAAGTTCATATCTAAAATCTTAGTTGCAACCAGATTTTTTTGTAGCAACTGAACATATACAGCCTCTGCCTCAGCCCCAGCAGGAGCTCTTCAAATTAAAACTCACAAGGCTAATTGCAAGTTCGAATCGCTCCATTATTAAACGCTGACGCAGCCTCTGGGCACCCCGTCGTGATGGAAATGAAACGTGACCTGAGAGAAAGAGAGAAAGAGCTTTTGGTAAGTGCACGCGATTGCGTTCAACACACGAACACGCTCTTGCAAACTTTCTAGCACTTACTTACTTGTGTACGTCTTCGTACGAGTTCACGTCTGCCTGGGCTACACCCCACCCCCCTCCCCGCCAACCACCACCACACAGCAGGGTGCTCGGAGGCCATGTGGCAGGGCGCCGCACAGCATGTCTCCTCGTAGATGAAGACAACATCCCTGCCCACGCCACCTTCTGACAGCTCCTCCCCGCTAACAAGACGTTCCGAGTGAGGAAAACTCCATGAAAAATTCACCAGCCGACCGAGGTGGTCTCCCTCTGGGGCCGAGCACGGGGTTGCGGCCGACAGGCTAACAGGAAGGGGGGGGGATCCCAGCGAGGCGTACGGAGTGTCTGATGTATGATTTCATATTCAGAGAGGAGATTTACTATTCTGGCGCTCAGCAACGAGCAGCAGAGCCTTCCAAGCCTTCGCCACGCCCTGGACCCTGCCATCTGCCTTGCTGAAGAGCTTGATGGATGATAGAAGGAGACACTTGCCGGCTCCCAAACACAGGCCAATTACATTTCCCAAATGGGTTGAGAGAACATTTGAATTCTTTATAACAGGTCACTTCAAAGTCATGCGGAGGCAGGACGGCTGCAGATAACAGCAGATGTATTATTAGCAGTACACACAAACCACAAGGCCGCTAATGTGCAGGAACAAGACGTCCTCTAGGGGGCGTTGGTGACCCTAAGGTCAACTTTAAATGAAAGAAGAAGAAGAAGGAGGCGGTGGAGGACCTCAGTCACAGCCTGTAACCACAAAAAAACCATGGAACAAGCAAAATGAGTCAGTGTTTGCTGTAATCTCAGGTCAAAGCTGGTGCCATCTTTCATCATACAGATTACTATAAATGATGTAACTACATCTTGTTCTTTTTGAGGAAACTTTTCTCCTTTTCGGGGAAATGTTTAGCCAAAGGACCCTCTAACCCTAATCTGAAGGACTTGGTGGGAACAAATGTCTGCAAAATTCAATCTGGGGAAGACTTTAAACGCTAAGCCCTAACCCCCTCAAACCAGTAAAGAATTCACAGCAAAACTGTCGATTTCCGCGGTTAGGCCGTGAAGACCAGAACCAAATTCAACCCACCTCAGTGCCTGAAGGGTCCTTCTTCAGTAGTGTTTTTGCGGGGGTGTATGCAGATTACCATCAACAATACCAAGGGAAAGAACACCAAACAAGCATGACACAAACCTGTCTTTCTAAATAAAAAAACACCCAGAGAGTCGAGTGGGTGGGTGGGTGTAAACTGGGGGAGAAGTGGAGAAGTTAATCCATTACACCCATGAACACAGTGTCATCTTAATGTGCAAAGTACGTAGAACACACTTGAGTGTTTTCCAAACTCCTGATTCAGTGTGCATTCCATCCCCATGACAACGCCTCATCAGCAGTATACATAGTTCTCAATTCATCCAGAAAGTGCTTTTTGTTCCTCTGATGCGCTTGGAGCGGCCGGAAATCTACCCTGCCTGGAATAGTAATAATAATAATAATGATAATGATAATGATAATGATAATGATAATGATAATGATAATAATGATGATAATAATAATAACAATAATAATATTAATAATAACAATAATAATAATAATAATTTTTAAAAGCCCCTGTCGGGGCACCTGTCCAGGCTGCTCTCCACAGCAGTATCACACCGACGAAGAGAAAAAAAAACGTGTCCCCAAGAACAAACAGTCAGTGTTCAGCTACGCGACCCTCCTGGAGGTTGCGGCTGCTTTTGCCAAACAGCTCCAGTGGACGCATTTGGCAGCTCGTCCTGCCAAGAAACTGGACATCTCATCTGCTCCGTACGTCTAATATTACGAGCTGTGCAGGGACTCTCTGTTAGCTGCAGCCCTCCACCCGCGCTCATTCCAAGGCGACTTTAACCCAGCCCGAGCTCTCAGGACGCACAACGGACGCGCAACTGGGAGGCGCAACTGGGAGGCACCTGGGGAAGTCGCGGGACGGTTCGACCTCGTGAGTACGCAGGCGGGTGCGCGCTCCTGTCCCAACCATTAAACCTCAGCCTCATGCACGAGCAGGAGAGACCTTATCATGCACGCCGACAACCATCAAATGACACCCAACGCGTCCTGTCAGATTGAGCCGATCTGGGTTCCTGAATTAATTCCTAGCGCATGATTTTTTTCCCCTCCTTTTCTCTTTTTTCCTCTGCGCGCAGGAGAGACTTTTTAACGGGAAGCTTGTGTTTGCAACCTGCAGTCAGCTCACTCTTTCTTTAAAATGAGGCTGAGAAACATCATCTTATTCGTCGCGTTTTGCTCTTTTACCGCTTATTACGTTTACGAGCCGATTCCAGAAGAGATTGAAGAAAAATGGAAACTCATCCTTACCAACTGTTTCTTCAAAACACTCAGCCACCTGGTAAGAAAAAAAAAATGCAAACAAACAAACAAACAAAATAGCCAACAACTTTGCAGACCTGTTGACTTTTTTACGCGTTACTGGTCATTACGTGGCAAATTAATTTAATAAAAGGTGTGTGTTAAACATTGAGAAATTTTTGTGCCTTCTCTCACTGTACTTGACGTGCATAAATCATTTGCTGGATTCTGCTGATGGGGACATACATGCTGGTTACACCAGATTATGTCAGACACTAATCCATGCGTTGAATAGTCCTGCTCACCTGTTCTAATATTAGATCTTATTAAGAAAACTCCCCCTGTTAGTCACCTTGACGTCTTCTTAAAACAGGAGCGGAGCACGTTTCAAAGCTGTAAACTGGCAACCTAACAACTGCTGGGACACATAAATGTCAGAGTGTGTGTGTTTATACCTTTTCAACTTGCTCAACAACGTATTTTTATTATCATTGGGAGGGTGGGGGGCGGGGGCAGTTTTCAGCCAATTCTGTGCTTGTCTTTCCAATCTTTCCAATCAAAGAAATAAAACTGGCTCAGTACTTTTGTTTGCACATTTTGGTCTTTCTTTTTACTTTCTTTCCTCTAGAGTAATCCGAACATATGATGTCACATAGAGATATGAGTGCTTGTTTTTGTCAAAGTAATAAAGCACCAGCCGATTAGTCTCATACCAAATGCTCACAGACCTCAGGAGTCATAACAATATGAATTACACTTTAAACTGTTTTGACTCATTGGAACAAATTTCATTTATTTAAATCACGTACGCATGGCTATTACTGTCTGAAGCAAGGCCACAAGGTTTTGACATCTTGGACTTTTTTTTTTTAATCTGAATGTTATGAGCTTCGCTCAAGAACTGAACATGAACATCAGCTGCTTTGAAGTAGCTTCATTGTGTGCACAGCAGGGAGTATTAATGGCTCAGCGTGGATGAAGGGAGGGTAATTCTCTAATAGCTCTCCTCTCCGCTTCCAGGCAGAGCTGAGCGAGTCGCTGGGGCTGAAGGACTACATGGGCGTGATGTATTTCATCACCATGATAGAGAACGTGGTGCCCGTGTCCGATGAGTGGGTGGAGGTGACGGAGGAAAGGCTTGACGGCGTGCAGGTGGTGTTGTACCAGCCGAAACGACGGGGTGGCGGCGCAGAGCTGAGAAGAGCCGTCATATACCTGCACGGGGGAGGGTGGTGCCTGGGAAGCGCCAGTAAGTCAGCATGTCAGCTCTTTTCTCACATAAATGGATGTTTTTATCAAAGGGTTGTGCTAAAAATCCAGAATAGCATTGGAGCTACTTTAGCTTTATGCAAAGATCATGTGATTTTATTTCTTAGACACGTCTTTTGACCCTAATCGACCCTCTTGATGGTATCAGCTTTCCTTCTCCCACAAAGTAACCAACAGACTAGCAAAATGCTGCCATTCCAAATGTTAACACGCAGAATAATTCTCTAAGGTGGACCCTCACACCTTCAGCCAAATAACACGCCGTATGCCAAAGCAATGGGAGCTAGGGAGGGTGGTTACCCTCACTAATCCAAAACATTAGTGACCAACACAGTTTAACGCATCTCACGCTGCTCCTGCAATCTGTTGATCGGCTGTGACAGTTACAGCAGCAGCGAGGTAAAATGGCAGGCTCAGTTTTGGTGTTTTCTGTTTTGAGTTTCTTATCTGTTCTTTATGTCTGAGCAGAGATGAGCCCGTACGATCTGCTGGCCAGAGAACTGGCCAATAAACTGGACGCTGTGGTCCTTTCTGTTGAGTAAGTATTTCCCGATTTTTTGAAAGATACATGGAAACATGTCTGGATGTCTGTCTCTCTGCCCTTCACCCAGGTATTAATAGAAGTGCTGCCCTCCTCTTTAGTTCATCTGCGTGTCTCAGACACATTCTTTTGTCAGATAAGCCCATCTTTGTTCATTAATCACGAGCTACTTGTAAGGCTGGACGCAGCCGAGTGAAGCTAACAGGTTTTCATTTGGGCCTAGGGAGGCTTTTCCCAGCCATGCCCGCATTCCCTCTCCACTTAACACATCTGGCTCGGCCTTTGTTTTGTAACATTGTGCAGCCAAAAACTTCACCCAACTCTTATCGCCGACTATGTTTCGCAACCTTTACTGGGTGACCATCGGCGGAAAGCTAGCCAGCAGCCTCTAATGCGGTTGTGCTTGTTGACATAAAGTATTTAGGAGCTGGGTGGTAGAGCGGATGATTGCGGAGTGTGTGTGTGTGGGTGTGTGTGTGTGTGGGGGGGTTGTTTTATCTGTCTCATCCGAATTCCTGTCTGCAATTTGTTAAAGGTTCAGAGAGTAAAACGCAACATTTCACAACCCTCACAGCCCATCAGACTGTTTGTTCTGCAGGTCAATTGTTTGACCTGTAATAAAGTTGTTTTCTTTTCTATTTATCATTAGGCCATGATAGCAGGAGTCAAAGTGCACCGTTTTTTTTAAGACTTGATCAGGAATTGCGATATTAGTTTAATCTCTACTTTTATGGCTGTGCTTTGTTGTGTCTTTTTGATTTTTCCCAGGTACCGTCTCGCCCCCGCACACCACTTCCCTGTTCCCTTCGAAGATGTGTACCGTGTAGTGAAACACTTCCTCCAGCGGGAGGTGCTGGACCAATACTCCGTGGACCCGGAGCGCATAGCCATCTCTGGGGACAGCGCCGGAGGCAACTTGGCGGCTGCGGTCGCCCAGCAGGTACCCATCACAGGCGGCCCCACTGCTGCCATCATCTCCCACTTCTGTTATCTGCGGGTCAATGGCTGTCAAGAAGGCTTGTTACAATCTGTCTCGCTTCAAGTGGGGCAAGTTTGCATGCTCATCAGTCTCTCCTTAAATGTCACGGTTTCACACACACAACCCTCTCCCCAACCCATTCTGCTGTGCTCACTCTGATTGGTGCTTGTTGAGCCGCTGACACGTTGACAGGCGGAGGGTGGGCCCGACTCCTCAGCGTTCCAAAAACTGACTGCTGCAGAAGCTCGCCCTGACACCGTGTCATCATTCAGGGCCTCTCAGCGCCGCCGGATGATGAATTATTTCTCCGGGTCCTCTGCCACTTCTTACACAAGCCAAACATGTGTTGTTTAATATGAAGATGTTATTTCGGAGGCTGTCACAGTGGGGCCAGGGCCAGTGCTTCCACAGCCAGACTCCAGGAGTTTGCTTGTTCTTCCCATTGCTTCCCAGGGTTTTCTCCGCCGAAACTGGGATATCACAGTTTTTGCTCTCTGACTGTACACATGCACATGCACATGCAATCTCTGAAGCGTTTCAGGTTTATTACATCCTTTGAGGCCACTGTAGCAGTGTGCACAGTTCTAATTTTTTTTAGTTATTTTATAATAAAAAGTTACATTTAAAGAGTTTCATGTCGGCTAATTTATTTCCCTAACTCTCCCCTTCTTCCACAGTTGCAAAAGGAGCCAAAACAGCAGGTCCATTTGAAGGCCCAGATGCTCATTTACCCCGTACTTCAGGCTTTGGACCTCAACACTCCGTCCTACCAGCAGAACTGGCACATGCCGATCCTCCCGCGCAGACTCATGGTGCGATTCTGGAGCGAGTACTTCACCAGCAACAGGGCCTTTTTCAGGGCCATGATGGCCAACACCCACAACCACCCCGACTCGTCCCAGCTGCTCAAGTTCGTCAACTGGAGTATCTTCCTGCCGGAGATATACCACAGAAAATACAACTACAGCGCCCCCGCCATGGTTGAGCGGGGGGACAAGGGGATGGACGGACCGTCTCGGTCCCTGGCAGACCCGAGGGCGTCGCCCCTGCTGGTGCCAGATGCGGACTTGCACTCGCTGCCCAAAGCCTACGTCCTGACCTGTGAGTACGACGTCCTCCGGGATGACGGCATCATGTACGTCACTCGGCTCCGCGCTGCCGGCGTGGAGGTGACGCACGAACACTACGAGGGAGGTTTCCACGGAGCCATGATGTTCAGCGTCTGGCCCACTGACTTTCTGATCGCACATCGCATGATTGACAACTACACTAGGTGGCTGAAGGAAAACTTGTAAAAACTTTTGACTATAAATCTGTTCCTGTGGTTGGGTTTTACCACCCAACATCCATTGACCACACCTTTTTCTGTATAAATTATTATGATTTTTTTCTAATCATGCTTTCACCTCATCTGAGAACAGTAGCCAATCAGAGTCTGACAAATTAGATAATAGTTTTGTGCATTATACAAAAGTTATTTGTTGTTGAAGAAGAGGACAAAACTTTGATTCTGCGTTTTTGACGGTGGTTGTTGGCCTCCTTCTATTTTTATTGTGCTTTCCTGCCACCTGATCTGATATCAGTGTCACCGTAATTACCGTAATCAGGATTAAAAAAGAAGTGCTTAGGGAATACGTAATAATTAAGACATGACTTTAGGATCCGATTTGGGCTGAGACGCTTTGATACCCGCCTGGCAGAGTGTGAAAGGGCTTTTGCATCAGCAAGAAATGCTGGGCTTGTTTAAGTCAGCGTTTTCAGTACGGCACAGGTAATCTTGGAACAGACGGTTTTATTGATGTGTGTTAAAGTTCCTACATGAATAAAATAAAGCAAAACGTTTATGAAGGATCGACTAGCCCTCTGTTGTGTAACCAGTACTAGCAGGGTTTGCTGTTGATCGACATTCCAGGGAATATTTTTAGTTGTGGTTTACACTGGTATTAGGAGTATCACGTTTTTATGTTAACACAAGAAGTAGTGAAAATATAGCTTCAGGTGTTTGCAGCAGTGTTGACTGAGGCCTTGATCTACATGTGGCCTTATTATCAGCACACCTGTAACTTGTAAATTAAGAGCACAAACACACCCAGGACATGTCTAAAGACGCGAGTTTCCACTTCTCAAACATGAACTGTGATTATTGACTGGTCTGCAATAATTTCACAGTTAAAAACATAAGGTTTTGAAAGCGTTTTGCTGCCATTAAGAAGATAGAATTGCATCTAAGCCTGCAGTGGTTTCAGTGTGCAGCACAGATGGTACTGCAGGGGTTAAAACGTGCTAATTAAGCGTGAAACAAGCTCATTCAGTGGACCGTTGTTATTCATGCGCACATCCTGTGAATATTCTGGCCACATTATTGCTGAGCAAACACCAGTAAACCAGAGGCGTTTACCTGATAGCCAAGCTCAACTGTTGCCTTGTTTTAATATCTACTGTACTACTTTTCCTTGTCGGTCTAGTCTTTATGCCTCTGCCAAGCTGACGGTTATAGAACTCGTTGAAAGTTGGAAGCAAAGCTAGTTTTTCATACCAGACATCTTTTCCCTCCCTAATCCAGTAACAGTGCCAGTACAAAAAGATCAAATTATTAGTCTTGAGTTAAACACAGTCCATGACCCTGTCTGTCAGGCCAAAACTCTGAGGGGTTTTAAGGGTGTTTGAGAGGATTTGAGGCCTATAAGGGGATAAAAAAAGGTCACAGGCAGGCAAGTATGTAACATTTATTATAAATTATGGTTTTTCTGTGTGTCTACTGGACAAAATGAGCTTAAAATATATATTTGAAGGATTTTCACAAGCAAAAAAATATAAACATAGACACAAGCCAAATGACAGAAATGCTCGAATATATTGCAAAATAGTAATATTACTATCTTATACATTAACATGTAAATACTAGTGAATCAAATGCTAAACAGGCAGCATATTTGGCTTGTTAACTATTATTGTACAGTAAATCCGAGAGGGGACAGCCCTCTTTAAAAAAATAATGTACAAAACTGGCCAAATACAGTCTCCACAACACAGATGCAGCATAAAAAAAGCTTAATGTAATAAATCTTAATTATGATATTAAAATAGTAATGAACTAAAGTATGATGATTAAGATAAGGCATCGATGTGTGCAAACATCCATCCATCTTTGCCAGGTACAGTCATTACACACTGAGATAAACCCTAACACACACTCACGGTTTAATTACAGACAGCTGTGTCTGAACCTAAATGCATTTACCCTCTTTTTTCAGGCTAGTTCTCTTTGAACGTCTGCTTTTCCAGCCAGCTTCCTCAACTTGGTGAACAAGAGTGTGGTGAACTTGTCACCGATGAGGAAGTAGAAGACAGGGTTAATGACGCTGTGCAGAAAGGCCAGAGGTCGGGTGATAATGTACAGCCCCTTGATGTACCCGAGCGTGCATGGATCCACTCCGGTCCAAACCTTCGTAGAGGCGATTTTGATGTTCCTCATCACGTGGTATGGGGTGTAGAGGACCAGGAATATGGCTGCAGCTAGAGCCACCACCCTGATGGGCCGCTTGAACGAGGTGGCCTGGCCCTGCAGGACCCTCTCCTGGACATGGAGCAGGTGCGCGATCTGGTAGGTGAAACCGCACAGCGCCAGGAGGGGCAGGAAGTACCCAGTCAGGGTGAGTCCCAGGCTGTAAACAAAGCTGTTGACGTCTCCCTTCAGGCTGGAGAAGTCCTTACACTGTGTCCAGTTGTCCTTCTGCAGGTCCTGGACCATCAGCGCTATCATGGGGGCCACCTCCACGTTGACCAGCAACCAGCTGAGCCCCGTCACCACGAGCGCCGCCCGCCGGTTCAGCAGCCAGTGGTTCCGCGTCGGGTGCCTCACCAGCAGGTAGCGGTCCATGCTCAGCCAAACCATGAAGAGGATGGAGGAGTAGAGGTTGACGTGCAGGATGTAGCGGTTGGGGATGCACAGGAAGGGACTGTTTAGCGACTGGTTGTTGGTGTAGAGGTAGGAGAGGTGCGGCAGCGTGCAGAGGAACACAAGGTCTGAGACGGCCAGGTTGAAGAGGTAGATATGGCAGCTCTGCCACACTGGCAAGCAAAATATGTAACCAAGGACAACCAACAGGTTCCCGGGAAAACCCAGGCAGAACTCCACACCGTACAAGGGTGGCAGGAAGTACCTCTCCAGTAAAGCATCGATTTTTGTACAATTATACACCTTTGAAGGAGAAAAGACGGGGACAAACAGAGGAAGAAAAGGTAGGGGGAACAGCAGAAAGTCCCAGTCACGCATTCAGCAGAATTCAATAAAGTTCAGACTCTCTTATTTGACACAAGTGAGTATCGAGAATCGATATTGCGGACTCACCATGCTGTAACTGGCAAGCTGGAGCTGCTGAAGGATCAAGCAAAGAGGAGGGAGATGTGAGCAGGTGCGGCCACTATTTGTACAGTGGAAAGGGTAAACAGTTGTGATGATGAGGGTGTCTGAGCTGCGTCGAGGCTGGAAAATCCAATCACAGCGGCCCCTTGACGAACTCTACACATGTAACTGACAGCAGAAATCATTCAGGTCAGTCAGGCTGGGTTCACACCACACGACTTTAGAGCCCAACAAGCTGGCTTCAGGGTGGGAGGACAAGTGCTGTTCATGCAGGGAAAGAGCGCGTGTCGACCTTTGATGTGCTGGAGAACACAGTGAATCACTGCATTATGACGGATCCAGAGACATTTTCTGGACCCAAAGCAGACTGAGGGAGCAGGTAAGGTCTCAGGTCTGCAGCACACATGGCAGATTTCTGAGAAGAGAAGCTTTATTTCCTTCACTGGTCTCCCAGGTGTAAATAATATAAAGCCTGAAATATCCAGATATGAGCCCTGCTGGTTTATAACAGCGATATGATTTCGAGCCATATCAAAACTGTAAATCATCAGCAAAGCAAACACACACCAATGTGAGAGCTTTATGATGGAGAAACCGTAATCGGAAGGTCAGGATTTAAGTCCGGATTTGCCGATACAAAACAAGATCTAAATTGGTCTAAAAAGCTACAGGCGAAATGTGGTAGCCATACCAGAAATTCCACAATATTGACTTTGTGTTGAAAATTCCACCTGGGGTGTGTGCTATGCTTTCCTCCCAGCTGCGTAAGCCAGGCTCATCTTGATAACAATGATTCTGTCCAAGAGGCTGTTGTATATTTTGGAAACAAAGCTTACTATGTTGTTCGGCCTGTGGAAAGCACATGATGTGCTGCTGAGAGACATGTGAGACCAACTCAGAGGAGATTCATCTCTGTTACCTCTGGGGAGACAGGCGGAATACAACAGATCTGGTATGTCCTGTAGATACTGCACCCAGTTGATTATATTCTGGGATCTAACCTAATCGTGAAGCATTTCTGTTATGTTAGGTGGTTCCCGGAATTTTGAAATGATCCTCATGGTGATTTAAACAGCTTTTACTCTTGTATCGTTTAAATCTTATCAGTATGAGAGTACAGCTGCTGTATTACAGTAAAAGATGAATGGATTTTGTGTCGCTCCCTCTGGTGGCCAAGTGTTTTCTTAGCCATTATTATTATTATGATTATTATTTGCAATAGTATAATGCGCCACAATTCTATAATTAATACAAAAGGAAATAATAAAACCTAAGTTTACGTCACATTGGTGCTGGAAAGTGCATTAGTCTGTTTTCAGTGCAAACTGCATTCACATCGTTCATGTTTGATTCTTGGGGTTTTTTTCCTGATACATGATGTGATACACACAGAGTCCAGCAGATGGAAGTGTTCTCTCACAAGCTCTGGCAGCGGAGACCCGCTCAACAAGTGTCCCACATAAGGTCTGTGGAGCGTGAAAGACATTTCATCATTAAAAATATCAACTAGACTAGAACTCATAAGGTTTTCCCAAGGGTCACTGGTTCACATAGATCACAAAAATCAGACACTTGCACATCTAAACACTTTACTTTTTACTTTACAGTTTATTCAGGGTAAAGAAGTGCTTCTTATGCTGTTTGTGGTGTTGCCATTAGCTCCGTCGGATGGCAATGCCCCAGTTCTACAAGGTGACACACTTCACGAGATGTCATTACTAATTACTGTCTCATTTCTCCAATGACGGCTGCTTAATTGGATTCGAACAAACGCAAGCTGGTGGATGTGGTATCAGATGGCCCGGAAGCATTTGAAAGATCAGATTAAAGCAGTTGCTAAACTCCAGTAATGTCTACAACTGTGAAATCTACTATTTTTTTATAACCCCTTTCTGCGCGCTCATTTCTTCCTGCTGTTCCTTCCCCTATTTTTTAAGTTTTCACATTCTCTGCACTCATCTCCACCCATCACCCCATCAGGTTCCATCCATCTTAGTTTGAGAGGCACTGATTCCTAATTACAGGGTTTACAAAGGGTTGTCACTGGTTGAGAAGCTAGACCCACTCTGACGCAACATCATTCACAGCTGCAGTCCCTGATCAACCGTATGTGCTTCATTTTGGGGAGAAGATGCACGCAGGTTTTTTGTTTTTTGTTTTTTTTTTGTTTTTTTTACTATCTTGGTACTCTCTAACAGTTCTCCAGTAGTCTAGAGGAGACCACTCATATTTGCTACCTTTGTTTTTAACTCATTTAAACTCATTTGCTCATTTCTTGTCGTGCAGTAAGGTGCACTAGTACTTGACACACTTAAAATGTGTTAAAGTGCTTTAAAGTTGAAAATACAGCAGATTTTGAAGCCAACTATTAGTAAATAGATACATTTGTCCTTCTTCTTGGTATAAAGCCAAAAAGATTAGAATGAGTTCATTACAAGTCATGGTAAAAGCCTGAAGCGTCACGCTCTTGTTAGCCAATATCAGTGCTCGCCGATGGCATCAGAAAAAAGTTTAAACTTGTTTAGAGGTGGATTAGTTTATGGTGGCCCATCACAATCAATCAATCAATCAATCAATCAAACTTTATCATAACAACATAAAAACAATAAGAAACACCTGTAAAAAAAAAAACAAGAGCTGACATGACAAATGGGCTGTCCGACATTTGCAAAATTACACTTAAAATATATTTTTGTAAAGCGGCAAAGCACATCTAAAAGTAAAAAATTTTATCATACCTTGTTGTCAGAACTCCACGCTCGCTCTGTCAGACACTTCCTGTGTCATCAGTGTGTTGTAAGCCACAAAATTCAAATGAACTGGAGGTAGTTTTGGTACAAGTCATCAGACTTCCTCTGAATTGACCTACCATACATGTCGAAAAGCTGCGGCTATGACGGACGTGTCATTTTTCTGGTGCTGCTTTATCACAACTGGCGTAAATCAACGTGTCAACTGATTAAGAGTTATTCCATAATCGCATGTGGGAGCGGAGCCTGTGACCCTTTTGTATAAGTGTTTCATTACTGCCTGTTTTTATTTTAGTTTTTCTTCTCTTTTACAGATGTGAAAAGAAAATGATGGCCCTCCTGTTCCGCGTCCTAGCCAATGACATCATGCCGCCGCCGCCGCGGAGGAACCTGGGGAGCCGCAAAACAGGTCATGGTTTGTGAAACCAGCGTGTAACAGTTTTAGCAGAAACAATGAACATCTTGTAAGCTCCCTGTTGATCGTGAAACGACCATCAGTGCCAAATGGAAAGGAGGGGAAACAACTTTCACATGTTTCATTAAGCTGTCCGTCACGCTGTCAGCGAACAGCCACCCGTAAAAACGTACACACTTTTCTGGTTCAAATTCTTTTATTTTCCCTCGTTTTTCCAGTTTGTGTCCTCTCGTTGTCCTCGTCACACTTTCTGCCTGCCGTCCACGGTAATCGGCTGGGAAGTTTATGCGCTTGCACACTGTTACGTGATGGTGAACAGTCATAACGGGGCGTGTTTGAGGGTTTACCTTCTGCAGATATTTATCCTGGTCCACCAAACAAGATGATGTCACCTGCTTTAGAGTGTGTTTGGACACTTGCAGCCCATATTTATTGCCATGTTCTCAGCTTTATTTATTTACTTTCAGCTGAGTGGAATTGGACCATTTGTTTAATACGCGTCAGTTCCTGTCGGAAGGTCTCACACTGCCACGGCTCGGCTCTGAGATTGGCGACACACTGCGAGATAAGACAAGTGATGGTCCGAAAGAACAGCTTGCCACGCCAATCAGGACCTGCAAGATACTGGGAGGAAAACTCACAGAGATCCCTGATGTCCAGGAGGTGACACTGGGGGTCATCACACATACACACACACTCACACACACACACGCATACACACACACACAATCTCTCTCTCTTACACACACAGCTCTGAATTCTCAGTGGTGTGTGAAGCAGATGTGCTGATTAGATTCCCAGATCTCATTACCTGGGACTGACGGGCAGCGATACGGAGCAGCTGTCTGTCCTGAGTCACTGAAAACTGCGGTTTCTCCCTTTTTGTTTGCGTCTCCTCTGGCGAAGCTCCAAACCAAACACTCCTCCACTGGCCTGTTGAACGTGCAAACAGCTTCACAGCATTCCGAAGCAGGGGCCGTGCCTCCTCTTCACCCCTGCACACACATCTTGTCACACCCTACCAGCGCCACGGGACCCCTCACCCCTCCCTAAAGCCTGTCGGGTACATCTCCAGCATGTCCCTCATGCCGGCACATTTCTTTATCTGTTCTGTGTAAACACTCTGCACACGTACGAGCGAGCGCACGGCCCCGTTCTGTGTTTACACAAGCGGTAGATGGAGGCACGCCGGCCGGTTCTGCACTGTATACACATCTTGAGCGGATGTCTGCTCCGTGGTGCAAATGATGTCAGGAGGCGCGTGGGTTTGGTAGGTCATGGGAAAACGTATGACCAAAAAAAGGCAACCCGCTGGCATCAGCAGTCGGAGCGACGCTGAGCGCCGTGACCAGCGGAGCGAGGAATTAAGTCAGTGCCAACAGTCGGCGTTCATCACTGCACCAAAGCTCATTCCTACGCCAGACGCATTTCCTTGCTTTTACCCTTCTTATCTTCCCTTTTTTCCTTTCTCCTGTTGCAGAAGGTTATTTTAAAAGTTAATTCACAGCACTATTATTACTGAAGTAGATATTAAACTGTAATGCTCAGTATGTTTCCATTGCTCTTTGGGTGTGAGATAACCAGGAACCATAACTAATGCTGATGTGCTTGCCAGAAAATGTCCACAATATTAGGCACCAACAGCATTTAAACATCCACAAATTGAAGAGAGGAGAAAGCTGAAATGGTTTTTCAAAGCATTCTGGGTAGTGTAGTCTCCCAAAGCATCGTCTCAGTGTAGGTCTCGGCCCGCTCTCAATGCAGTAAGGGGATTGGATATGCTCTGCTAATGCTATTAGCGCAAGAGACAGGGATTACTGTCTCCAAAGGAAAGGGGAAAAGGGCATGAAATGCGAAAAATCGCCGCATTGGGAGAATAAGCGTGTGAGAGAGATTTGCATGTTTGTACATGTATTTGAGGGAGAGAGAAAGGATTTATGAGTGGGATATTCCTGCAGACTGGTACACCCAAACCCAAAATGCTAAGCTACTGGCTTTAATGCAAATGCAAACTGTTGGGTGAGCTTTTCTTTTTTCCTCTCTGTTTAATTTTATCAGGCTGTTTCAGTCCTCTTGAGATTTGAGCTAATTAGGCTGTTAAGATGGGGCACGCCTCTCAGAAACAGACTTATTTTTAGCTAAAGGAGAGGTAGATGTCACAATCACCATAAAGAAATAAGAGCAGATGAAATCTGTTTTAGTTTGTCCTAAAGGAAGTACCCAAAAACAGTCGGTATGGAGTCTGAGCAACTTAAAATAGAACATATTTTGTTTCTGTGTGGTATTATTGGTGGTGCTGCGTTCTGAAATATCAAAAAAAGCAAACTGCCATGTTTTAAAGTTGATGTAATTATTCATTTTTAGGCTCATTTACTGGAATACCATCTGTAATACACACCCACACACACACACACACACACACTTTCTGTCTCCGGTTCCCATGGCACCAGTCCTGTGGCAAAAGTGGACTAACCTAGTTATGTTTGAGGCCGGT
>CAAE01014537.1:169411-204933 GCA_000180735.1 Tetraodon nigroviridis | reverse complement strand
TGTCTGTCCTTTCGTGGTGATGTCATCCCCTCGCTGTCCCTGGCTGGCTCCGGGCAGGTCTGCCGACTGCAGATGAGCACGGCGCGCAGGATGAAATCTATCCGCCTATGCAGAATAACACAGCCGCTGTACCCTCGCCACCATTATTCAATTACTCAAAGCGATGAGGAACAAAAGGAGACAGAAACCATTTTCCTGGCAGACGAACAGACAGACAGACAGTCAGCCAGCCTATCGGGTCAAGCGCCTGAGGTCCTAGGGGCCCTCGGCGTGTGGTGGAAATCAGTCAGTCAGTGGCGTAAGACTGGTGTTTTCCCTGCAGTCTGTGAAGCTGTCAGCAGACTAATGTGCATTTGTGGAAGATGTAATCTATCGGAAATACAGCTGGCTGGGTGGACGAGCCCTCTGTGATTTCCACAGATGAAGGTGTCAGACTGAATCAGCTGAAGGGCAGATTACTTTCTCTTTGGCCAGATGACAAGTGAGCGGATTTGGGACTGTATTCGTGCAGCTTTGATTCAGAAAATAGCTACTTCTCTTTGAAGACCACCCTTGGTAATACTTCCAGATTGGTAGAAAAATGCACCAAAGTCAGCAGCAGAGGTTGGTTTTAGCCGCTCTATCAACTGTCCCAGTCTACATGTGAGAGAGTGTCATTCATTTCTTGTTGAAATCTCGTCTCCTCTGCTACCAGAGGTGGCCATTTGCACCTCTTCAGGTTGTTAGTGTGACCTACAACCTCTCGAGCCACAAAAATAAGTCAACGTGTTCGCAGCCTAAAAGGTAAAAGGACAATGTTTTTATCACCACAACATCTTCTTCCATTCCAGTCTGAATAGTTTGTAGCATGTTAGAGCAGACTGACTTTTAGTCGCGCTAGCTACTATATCAGGTTTAGTAGGACTAGCCCGAAAATGTGTATTTTTTTAGTTTTGTGTAATGTGTAATGTGTAAATTTGAGTTTTTATGTAAACCTGCAGGTTATAGCTAGAATAGCTTTTTTGTGGTTCACCTGTACCTCTCACCCAGCTGCCTGTCTGTCAACCACTCTTACATCCAGTCCCTCTGTCAGCTTGCAGGCCTGTCTGTTTTGACATGTAACAGTCACAGGCAAAAGGCGACTTCCTCGCCGGCGTCCTTCTACCTGACAGTGACGCGTCGCTGTCATCTCCCTCCTCCCTGCTGCCTGTCTGTTCCTCGCTGCAGCCTGTTTATCGTTTAGTCTCTGTTACTCTGTCTCCCCATCCTGCCATATTCTAGTCTGCCTTGGTTTACCTTCTCGTGCACATCATCTCCACACACACACAAGAACACACATGCACTCTCTTCCTCCATTGCTATTCCTGAGAGGAGTAGACTGGTCTGGCAGTGGGTGGTTTATGTCCATGAACCCGGTGACACCCCAGCTACCGCTGCATTGCTCTGCTCCAGCCAGAGGCAGGTGGAATGGTGGCGCAGAGCAAAAAAAATGTTTGAATGAACTAAACATATGTACAATTGCACATGTGACTGTATGCTTTATTCTGAATGACACACTGGTGTTAGCAGACAGCAGCTTACAAAAGTGTCAGTTGACTGCCCTCATCTTCCATCTTCCCAGTGCTTGTAGTAGGAGAAGGAGAGAGAGAGTGTGTGTGCTAGACAGAGGGTGAGAGCAAGCGAGAGAGGTGGATGTTGTGCATATGCACATATATTATTCATACCGGTGTCCTGAATATCAATGCAGCTACTGACCTTCCTTGCTGTAGTTTTATCTCCTCTCTATACCAGCACAGACTTGCTGTCTCATAGTTTGTGGTCAGTGCTAATACATGTGTTGCAAGCTAGCAAACCAGCTTTAGACATCACTGTATCAGAATAATTTATAGATAAGTTGGAACTCCGGGATTAGCCAGCATGAGAATCAATAGTTCTGCGAGCACTTTAGGATGGCTTGTTTTCTCAGCAAACTCTTAATTGCACCAGTTAAGTTTGTTGATCCAAGTTTTTGTCTTAGATGCACAATTCATCAATGCTGACTGACCACAGTGATGCCAGTAAACAACAATCATTTCTGGGTTCCATTACTCAGCGTCACTTGTTTTAATTTTTTCCTAATGAACTATGTCTCTATCACTGATGAGTTTATTAAGAACTGCACATTTAAACATTAGTGTCCAGTGGCGTTGAAGCCGCACTTTATTGCAGCTCTTTATCTAGCTCAGAAGTGTATAATTTGCATTGGTGCAGAGACAACGGCAGTGTTGTCTTTATCACAGTATATGAGATGAGTGGTGAGTACAAGAGCAGAAGTGTTGTCTGTCACAATCCCAAAGTTGACCATTCAGCAGAAAGTTCCACGTGATCTCACTGACACAAAGAAGCTGCAGAAAAAATTATATCAGAGTTCAAGATAGACCAGATAAATAAACAGGTGAGCAGAGGTCATGTAACTCAGCAGCCAGTTTCACGGGAGAGCTTTTAAAGATGGGGACACCCTGGAACATGTATGTAAAGGTCAAAAGAAAAACAGCTAGGGGAGAGAGAGCAAGATCAATAAAGGGGATGTGAGGTGTGTCAAACATCTCCACTTGTCCTTAGCCCTACCCCAACACTCCGCTCACCTCCACATCCCCCTCTCGCCACCAGAAGACGACATGCAATAATCGCTCCCCTTTTCCCACCTGCTGCCATCCCACCTCTGATTGTTTCCCTCACTCCCCCCTCTTCCATTCGTTGCTCCTATCAACATAAAGGGCACCTCAGCTTGTATGAAGATGATATCCCAGTCAGCCGGTGATGCTGTGTAACACGAAACGCCCAGCATCTGCTTTTTTTCTGCAGCAATGCCACTCCACTCACACATTACTGAATACCCCACCCACAGCCCCCAAGCCCCTTGCCCTGACTTGCCCTCTGACTTTATTTCCATTGCCGTTCAGATGTTGCATGATTAAGTCTGATCCCAGAAGAAGGTGTGACGCTCCAAGGCCACGCCAGAAGCAGCGCTGAAATAAAATCATATAACATTTAGCTCATCTAAAACTTTTCAGCTTCCTTCCAATCTGCTGACAGACGTTAGGATTTGTTGCAACATACAGATTGCCCAGTTTCTGCGCCTCTATGCACCTCTTAAAGTCTGTTTCACTAACATTTATTATAAATTTTCAAAAATATAGAATCCGTTTGTTGCGTGAGATGAACGTTAACCCCAGAGTCGCAGCAAACAACATTAATTTCACAATTACCCTGTCACATGATTTTAATGCAGCTTTAAAAATTACATCAGAATGGATGCAAACAGAGTCCCTCTGCTGCTGTAAATGTTTAGAGCTCTGGAAAATAGGCGAATGTGTTGTTTTGTCTTTGTTACGCACACATCACTACGATCTCCTCCAACTCTTCAAACCGAGACTCATGCAAAAAACCCCCTAATTTCTAAATAACAAAAGACATCATTTCAGCAACAGCACACAAGAGGGACAGTTGGCGTGCTGCAGGTGAGGAAGCAGCACCGCAGTGCTCCGCCTACCCAGCATACTCGCACAATCTGTACAAACAACAACAAAAGCCTATCTGTGTGTTTGTGCATGTGCGGGACATTAAGAGATGTGTGCCTCAGCCTTTCCCTACAAATTTATTACCTTAGTGATTGTGCAATAATAACTCCTGCCTCCGGCTGTTGGAAATGGCCACATGCATTATTCAGTAATGCTAAGATGCTTATTGATGATTGCTTTATTTATATATTTCCTCTCTCCAAGTTCCTCGTATTTTGAACTTCCTAATCTTCTATTTTGATGCAGGGCCATCTTTAATAAACCTGATATGCTCAGGATTGATGGAAATATGCCCACTTTATTGGACGTACCAGTTACTGCTTCTCTTTTGACACAAAAAGTTTATATTTGATTTTTTTTTTTTTTTTTTGAGATGACAGAGGCTCTCTAAGAACAGTGAGCGCGTTGCAAGGTTTGGGTTGTGAGTTTTAAGCCTGGATGTCCTGACGCACTCATCACAGTTGAACTGCCTAAACCCTAATAATAACCTAGTCAGTGAACTCTTAATGAGCTTAAGCATATATAAACTGAGACCTAAATTTCTTGAATTGTTAAGTACGACCATGTAAAATATTTGCAAGTTTAAAGGCCCTAGTAGAAGGAGTCAGGAAACAAACTTTAGCAGCAGTTTGATAGCATTAATCTGCATATGGTGGGGGTAATGTATATTCCAGCTTTTGATGCATCATAAACAAGGACCACTTTTCCTTCTTAGGTTTGAAAATGAATTTTGTAAAGTCCACGTTGTCATTGTCCCCACAATCTTTCTACAGATATTGATATTTCCAATTTGCCCGTAAATGTAATTACAAGGTCATAACGCGAGAATCAATTTCCAGGTTACATCTATTTATATCCAGGCTTATATTAGATTTTATCGTGCCCTGAGTGTTCCTGAGCTCCACGGCAACAACCTGCAGTCCCAGCTGTCATCTGGGATCGTCTTAACCGACAAACAAGAATTAGGCAAAGGATGGTTGAATGTAAATAGGAGTTGACCTTAACAGTATTTGCCTAATCATAAAAGTGATACTCTCATGTGTGTGAGGGGACCAAGAAGTGGTGCAAACCTCTGTGGGATGGGGGCATTTACGCAATTGTGGGATGCCTTTTTTAAGGTTTTTTTGAACGAGAGTACAGGAGAGTGTGGCATTTGAATAAAGCGGTAAAGTCTGTGCTGCCTTTACTTTGTTTTTACCAACAATGGTTTTGGATGGATTCATTTTGTGTGCGGTTTTATTTAAAAGATATATTCTCTCTTTATTACTTAGCAGGATTCTTGTTTTCTCTTTTTTTCCTCCCTTCACTGCTACTTCATCTAAGCCTCAATGCTTTATTCCAATATCGGCAATGTTGGTGCTTAGTTTGACTAGTGTAGAGTGCGTGGGGACTCCTTGTTGAAGCACGTGTGTTGTGCTGTTCCCTGCTCGACTGACACTCTTCCCTCCTTGTTCACAGAGAGAAGTGCCTTGTGTTGTTGACCCCATCGGCTGAGCGACTCTATGGACTCTTCCTTAGCCTCTGTGCCTGTCCCTGTCTGCTGAGGTCTTCAGTCACAGCAGGAGCTCCAGGACAAGGAGAACTGCTGACCTCTCTTCATCTTCCATCAAAAGCTGAAGACTCACCGCGCTCCTCGGCTGCTGTGAGCCAGAGTCTCCAACTGTCCACCAGCTCCTCTCCAGTTCCTGTTCCCCCGACTACTCTCCTCTCATCCTGTAGCTTCTCATCATGGGTCGAGTCAACCGATGATGCGTTTTGCCGCTTGTCTCATCTGACTGATCACAGAAAGACTGGAATGAATAGTTGAGAGAGCCAGAGAGAGAAAGATTAGACTGCAAATCTCTGAGGCTGTTACTAGCCCAGGCCCTGGGTTACAGGCTGAGAAGAGCTATTAGAGACTCCTGCGATGGGTCACAGGTGGTAGGCAAGTCCCAGGCCTTGGTCCCTCCAGACAAAAACTGTCTCACTCCCATGTCTCTTCTCCATTTCTTCTTACCGGTTGATGCAGTGTCCTCAATAGTACACAAATATAATTGCATTTGCCAGATAGATAATTGACTTGGCCCACCCTGTCCGTCTGGATCAAAATGGCAGTGAATATGACACAGATCCGGGACACAAAGTGGCTGACGCTGGAGGTCTGTCGGGAATTCCAGAGAGGAACATGTTCGCGGCAGGACAGCGAATGCAAGTTTGCCCACCCTGCCAAGAGCTGCCAGGTGGAAAACGGCAGAGTTATCGCCTGTTTTGATTCACTCAAGGTGAGTATGACAAACGTGTGTGAGGTCCATTCATCACTGTGCTGTCTTGTTATTTTTGGTTTGGCTCTGGAGTGCTGACCAGCCTTGGCTTCAAAAGGTTTTTAGTCCAGCAGGATTTTTGTTGGAGCTGCTGGGGGAGGACCTGGAAAATAACAATACTGTCAATTTAGATGTGTGTGTGTGTTTAATAAAGATAGAGCAGTAATCACATTAACACCCCAACACACCACTCAGAATTTCCTCTGCTGGCACACAATTTTATTGCAGGACTTTGGCAGAACTTCCTATGTGATCGTTGCATCAAAAGGCTGAAGAGGAACTGTGGAAATAGGACATCCGTGCTGAATGCTTGTATGTGTGCATCTCTGTGTTATTTGAGGTCACGCAGCACAGCACTGTGTTCCCACATGGACCCGAAATTTACCATCTATTTTTGCCCTGGCACCAGGACAAAACACTCACTTGCTATACAGTCCTCCTCCCCGAAACAGATGAAAATTGAAAATGAAAAGTAGAACAGACCATTTCATGCAGCGTAGTGTGAAAATATACATTAACCGGACGAGTGAATACGTTCTCGAAGTGGGCTTTGACAGTGCTGATACTTTTTAGGTTTTCCAGCATTGCTGCCTTTGCTCTGCATTGAATATAAAAGACAAGAAATAGTTCTCAGGAAATGCTTCAAAGTTAAAAAAATAGCTACGTGCACTCAGAATGGGCAGGTTTTTATGAGGCCCTGCTTTACCTGACAACGATCTGTCTCCTGTTTCAAGTCAGTCGAGCAACAAAGCAGTTGGCATGGACGGGTGCACCCAATATATCAGCAATGTTTTTTGGAAATACTTCAGTAACTTTCTTTTGTCTTTGTGTTCTTTAAAATGAAACTACACCATTAGGTGCCCAAGGCTGAGCACATGACGGGTGGTTGGTCCCAGGCCTGGGGAAGCGGGGGAGGTCAAAGGTCTGGCTGCTTAGGTGGGTTCTGGTGCATGTAGGATAGGAATGGCCAAAGGACCTGTGGGGCAGTGGCACGGATCACGGCAACAAGAAGAGAACAGGCGCGGCGGGTAACAGTCAGGGAAGTGTGGCAGCCATCCTTACTGCATCCCAGCGCCAAGGCATTCCACAGCCCGCCTCCCTCCCCTGCCCCTCTGACAGAATGATAGATCTGCTCTATCTGCAGATGAATTCTTAACACACTGCTAGGTGTGTGTGTGTGTGTGTGTGTGTGTGTGTGGATGGGGCGCAGAGAGAGAAAGAGATAAAGAGAGAGAAATAAAGAGAAACAGAGAGAGACAGAGAGACAGAAAAGAGGGTAAAAGCAGCGAGAAAGGATGGATGTCAGTACATGCGGCTTTGCACTCCTGGATAATTTGGCTCGCCACCCAGAGTTCATTCCTTGTAAAACGCCGGCTGGCAGAGAACGGGCGCGCCTGCAGCCGCAGAAAAGAGAGATAATGCACCTTCCTCTCTCTTTCTAGCTTTAATCAACGCACTTGGTTCCAGTCCTCCTTTTGACTTTCCTCACTGTCCGCTCTTTTCTAGTCAATTATTTTTCCCCTAGACTTCCTTTCTTTTGGAGCTAGGTCAAAAAGAAAAGGCGTCTGTCGGGATGATGTGGAAAGTTCCATTCGATGTGTGTCATTAGAGGAGGACAGAGGCCATCAGGAAGTGAGTCAGAGAGCTCCCCTTCGGCTCGGCCCCCGTCACTGATACGACAGTAGTGGCAGGAAAACTAGGAGATTTGTCCATTTATATATAAAAAAGGGACATATTGGTTGGTTTTAGTTAAAAGATCACAAGCCACGATTATAACAGCCGACGCAGTACTTTGATTGAAGTCTTTAAAACTCCAAAACCAAACACCAGTTGGTGTGTTCAGCTAAGCTTCCATGTGAGTGAAATAAAAGGAGTCATTGGCTGGTGTTCTGAGATCCTGCCGAAAGAATTCGGGAGCTTGTTGTCATTAGCAGTCGGGGAGAAAAACCATCTTTGTGTAGGAAAGTGAAAAGGAAATCTGGACGTTTTAAAGCTGATGACAATAAACTCAGAACTGGGCTCTAAGGGGAAACAGGTAAGTGTGAGCCAAATGTCTATGGAAACCCGTCAACTGGGGAGTGACGGTCTAAAGACTTCTGAGTAAACTTTTCTCACTTGCTTTTTTTTTTTTTTTTTTTTTTTTTTTTTTACTGCCATCTTTTACAAAGTGGTTATTGTTCATGTTGCATTTCCACTGCTCGTTAACCGCGGCCACCATTAAAAGTCCTGCGCAAATGTTTACAAGCTGATTTTAAGGATGCGCCCCCAAATTGCCCCACAAAAGCATGAAAATATTCAAACCCTTCATAACAGTTTATGGGGAAACGACCTATGACTATTTATGTTGTGTGTATTTTAGCTTTGGCTCTGGGCTTTGCAGGAAAAAGCACAGTACAATAAGTGTTTATGTACAGAGGCCAAAGTTCAAATCATCATAAATAGCTTATTAAATATAAGCTTTTTTTTAAACAAACGAATACTTTTTTTTACTCTTTTGACTGTTTGCTCCCCATCAGCTGTCTCCACACTTGTAGCTGTTCTTTCATGTCAGGGTCACTTTTGTACGCTTGTGTCCTGTCCTCACTGCTCCTGTAATCAGTCTCACCTGTCTCACCTGTGGCTCGTTGTCTCCTGGTGTATTTAAACCTGCTTGTCACTCCTGCCTGTGCTGGATGCTTGATTCTGAAAGTGTGCAGCTCCTTTGTGCTGTCTTGTCTGGTTGGATTGTAACACTTTTGGGTGCTGCTTTGCTTCAAGACCTGAGTCGGTCTGCTGTCCTGCATTTGTCTGCCTGTTTGTGACAAACTTATGTTACATAAATGTTGGAACTGACCAAGCTGCTGCTGTTTTATCACCAGGCTTCTGCTTTACGTGGAGCTTCTGTGCCATACATCTGATTGTCCATCTGTCCTCGAATCTGTTCTCGATGACGGCCATCGTTAGCTGCTGGGCATTAGATCTTTCGGCTTGTGGGGTTGATTAACCGGCTGCCTGCAGTAACCGTTTGGGTCTGGTGACCGTATCAGTGAAGTTTAGTGGAGCTGGTGCCGCAGAAGTTTTGGGAAAAGGCGCTCAAGGGCCCAACAATCACTCTAAATTCCCAAAAAAGCACATGAAATCGTGAGTAATGTTTTTGGAATGTGACTGTGACTGAACAAACTGGGGTTTTCTCAGGAACTCTCCCTCTGTCTCCCTCAGAAACTCCCCCTTTTTCTCTCAGAAACTCTCTCTCTCGCTGAACACTGAGATCATTAGAGATTTAAATGCAGCCTTTGTGAACATTTATGTAGCTGCGAGTCAAACTCTATTATTTGTTCTTTATTTTGGCGTGAAGCTGTGAGAGTGTGACAGCACTCTGCTTTTCCTCCGCTCTTCTACCTGTAGCCATAATGCGTCTCTGCAGTTGGCTAATGAGGATTTCTTTATGTCACCAAACGCCAGAAATTGGAATTTAAAAGAACAACCTTTACACTGTAAAAAGGATGTTATTAATATAAGCAGAAAAATTAGCAAATGAAGTTGCAAATATCATTTGGATTAAACTGGTCTGCATTAAAATCCTAGGATGTTTTAGATGTTTTGCCCTTTTAAGCAGGCACATTTACAGTGTAAGAAATGGTTTGTTTATTTATACAACACTTAATAAAAAGAAACACTTGAAAATTAATTTTAATAGGACCATATCTTTATATATGGCAATGAGGTGGAATATTCTGTTTTGAAGTTGAAAAACAAAGAAGGCTGGAGAGAAAGAGTTAACGTGTGTGTGTGTGTGTGTGTGTGTGTGTGTGTGTGTGTGTGTGTGTGTGTGTGTGCGTGCGTGCGTGCGGGTGCGTGCGTGCGTGCGTGCGTGCGCTCACTGAATATTGAATAAGGACACTTTGAAAGGGAAACACACTCCAGCAGTGTTAATCTGCTCCGTATCTGTATTCCACTGTCTCACTCTCCTCTCTCATCTTGTCTTCTCATTACCTTCGTTAATCTGTCTCTACTCAACCCATCCTGCGCTCTCTTGTCTCCCTCCTTTCTTCTTTACCTCGCCTGCTCTTCGCGTTCGAGACACTTTCATTTCCATTTCACACTCCTGTTGAGTTGTTTTTTTTTTTTCTTTTTCGATACTGTTTCAATGGAGACACGTTGGAGCAAATCTTATTGGCTCCCTGTAGAACAGGCAGAATAGCCTAACCCTAACCCTTGCCGCTGCAATGTGTCAACAGGACTTGCGAGGGCCGAGCATCACCTGGGTCCACGTTTCCACAGCCTACCCGTTGCTTTTGACCTCCAACCTCATTGCTAAAATTCTGAGCTTCTGCTGATTTCATCCTTGTGTAGTTGTTTCCTTCTTCTCATAAACACAGTTCACCAGTGTGCCTTTCTAATCATCGTCAACATAATTTACTGAAAAATGTTAACTGAGGAAAAACTCATTACTTTCATTTTTTACAGTTTCTGTAATTTATTTCAATAACCAGAGTGTTGCTGGTGAGAAAAATAAGGAGTTTTACCATAAAAGGGCCCTGAAATCCAGATGGAGAGCTTTGCATGAAGAGTTTGCACATTCTTGTCATGTCTTCAAGCATTTTTCTTTTTCCCCTCAGCACAAGAATACCGAATGAGTTGGGTTGGAGACTATAAACGCCTCCTAAAGGTGTACGTGAGGTGTTTCCACTACACCTGTGGATACTGCGTGATCTTCCTAGAGATCTATTAACCATTTGGTTTAAACTTGTCAAGAGACAGCCCGTTCAGCTTACACACACAAAAGGATGTTTTTACAGTGCGTTGCCACGGAGAAGAGGCGGGGAGGAGGCCTGTCTGAGGCATTAAGCTTTAGAACCTCGCCTCTACAACGTCTCCAGCCAGTAGTTTTACATCCATCTGTGGATAAGCTGTCTCAGCATCCACACACACGCGCACACACAAACACACATGGCCACAGACACCCCCCACCCCACCTACACACATCTATCTTTAAACATGCTGCATCAGCATGGAGACATGACACAACAACATCAGAGCCAAACACATAGAAGGACGTTCAGAAATAGCCCCTGGCCGCATGCGGTGGTCTCAGTTTCTCCTTTTGGCACCCCATCCTTTGTTTACTTGTCCTGCACCTACAAAAACCTTTTACATGACCATCTTTAAATTTGTTTTTCTGCGTATGTAGATAGGTTTTATGATTGTGTGTCCCAGCATGTCCAATCTCAGTGCGCTCCATCCCCTCGTCACTGCTCATTGTTATAGACAGTTCGGTAAATTCAGTTTACCTCCTTTATGATGCCTACATACTTGGACCTTCACGTGGCTGCTAAAAGCTGAACTAATATCCTCTTCATGTTTTTGTGCATTCCGAAATTTAAAAAAGAACCTCTGGGAAGAGTAGAATCATGACTGCTGGGTGCTTTCAAGGCCGATCAGCAGCTTTAAACTTGTTAGCCTTTGTTTAGCTTCCCTTTTGTTGTGTGCCTCATTTCAGTCCATCATCCAATCAATCCAATCTATCACCATCGTCTGTCCTCTCAAATAACAACGTTCAGGCGGCAGAGGGTTCGGCTCTGATGAGTCTTTATTACGTCTGCGAGATAAATGTTCGGCTCGACGGCAGAGAAGTCAGCATGATTGTTATGACTATTTGCAAATCAAAACACAGCTTTCCACTAATTCTGGGCCTTATTAGCGGATTTTCGGAACGAGATGTGCAATTTTCCCCTATGTTGCTCTGTTTTTGGCCTCCCACACATCCCCAATGGGAGCAGGGTGAGCGAGAGCCGACTAGTTCCATCTCCATCTCTGCTATTAGGATGTTTGTTGTGTTATTTTGCGTTCACCCCGCATCCATAAACATGTACTCCTCCTCGCAGACGACACTCACTCCCTTAATTAGGAAATAATCAGAGGTGGATGAGAGGCTCATTAAATCGCATTGGTGAGAGCCATCAGCCACAAACAGGAGCAGAGAATCTGTCACGCCTTTTAAAGCACTCTTCCAACTCGCCTCCCGCTCAGGGGCCAACAGAGCATCGGCAGGCCTGGCAGAGGGACGGACAAGTAAGGAAGGAGTGTTACTGGAATGCAGCAATAAAGCGACGAGTGGGAGTGGATGTGGGAATGCGGGGAAGTCGGGAGAGGGGGAGAGAGGTCATTATAGAAGCGCTGATTAACAGAAACCACACTGTTCAGCAGCACTTTGTCTGCGTGCGTGGATCAATTGTGGTGGGGATGAGTTTGCTGTTTTTTTTTTCTTCACCAATCTTTTTTGAGGCCATTCACACGTTAGCATGATGACATTAAAAGTGAGGCGAACGATTCGATGGTAGGATGATGTCATAGCAGGAGAGGGGCAAAAGGCACCCTGCAATCAGGAGGAGTGAGAGAGAGAGAATGAAAGACGGATGTGCGCACAAAGCTCCGCCGGCGTCACGTCGGTCGTGGCAGACGAACAGACGGGGTGGGGGGGGGGATGACAAACCAACATGGTGATGGAGTGTAGATGAAGACAGGAGGAGAGGGGCCACACGTCGGCCGCTTGTGCGGCGTGCATGCACTGAAGAATATCTGCGATATCTCTTTATTGTTATTGCGCATGTTCCCGGGCCCGCTGTTGAACACTGTGATTCTTCAAAAACCTCTAATGGGATTAGGGCGTTATCGGCCGCAGCCATCACAGATACGGCAGCATGCCGCTCCCCCTCCCTTTCTCCCCCCCACAGCTTCCTGCCCATATGTGATGTCTACTTTTGATTATCGTCAGATGCCAAAACAAAACCTAGGGCAAATTCACGAGCCCCCATGACCTTTCCGTGGCTAACGGCATACCTGGTTGTGTCTCCGCTCAGGGAGGTGGTTGCCGTGGCTGCTGCTGCTCAGCTCTTTGCTGAAGTGGAACAAGACGCCTGCAATCGATGCCGATCGATAAGAAGGATGAGTGTGCAGGCGGAAAGTGTTCTGTGGAGACAGAGCCGTCGACGGCGCGCCGTCGTGTGGCACAGCGTGCGCACGTCTGTGTGGGTGGAGCAGGGTGGCGGGATTAAGACGTACTGTGTCCACACTACGTATGAGCTATCAAAGGACTTCCTGTAAAAAGCTCAGCCTCTCTCTCCTCCTCCTTCTCTCGCTTCAGTTCAGGGACTCGTAAACATTTTTGGCCTATGAACAAACGTAGCTGAACAATAGAATAGCATCGTTTTGCCCTTAAAAATTACATTTTTAATCACATCTTCTCTCTACATGCCTAATGGCCAATCAGACAGGTCCCAGGACTCAAGGTGGTGGAAAATTTGCTGTGTGTGTGTGTGTGTGTGCGCGCGCGCACGGTTATGTGTGTGTGTGCCTTCAGCATATTTGTGCTTTCACAGGGGTGGTAGCGTATCATCAGTTCATGCAGTAATGAATGCTAATCCTCTTTTATCGGCTTTAACCTCCAGGCAGCTACTGTAGAGCAACAATATGGATGCTTGTGTGTGCGTGCGTGTGTGTGCATGTGTGTGTGTGTGTGTGTGTGTGATTTTCATAGGCTGAACAGACGTCTCCCCTCCCATCTGATATCTTTTTTGGGTTTTTCTGCCTCTGTCGTTCGGCTCCAGGGCGTGGTCTCATGTTTATCTGACGCGGCCTGCGTGACTCATAGGCAGCAGAACAGAACGTTTCACAACCTTGACTTTATTCCATCTGTGACTCTGCCAAAATCTTCCTCAGGTAAATGTACAAGCATGGTGACGCTCTGTGTTTCTCCCTCTCAGTTCTCACCACCTTTCCTTACCGAAGTGGAAGTGGATTAGCTGTAGCGGGAGTATGTTAGAAGCAGTTGAGCAGGAAAACGGTGGTCAGGAAAATAATTAGGGCTTAAAGCTGTTGAATCCTAAACATAGGCCCTCCATTACAGCTGTTTAATGGGTCCATTTCCCGACTGTCTCCTTGGCACAATGAATGGAGGCTTGAGCTGAATTCTGCTCATTTTAGGAGACTGTAAATATTCAGTGCGGGAGGGAAATATCAAACGTGCTTAAGGGATAAAGAGAGTTTGCTGGCCTAATGAGAGCAAATCTGACGAAAGCTGTTGTCTGGCTCAACATCTGCACCTCTGCTCGCGCTTGGGGAGTCGGCACATTTGCAGCCATATAAGTCAGAGGTGGGAACCAGGCTGGTTGACTGGCTGCTTCCACACCTGCAGCTGCCTTCTAGGCTAACCAGACTGAAGGAACCTTTTTCGAGCATTTAGCAAAGGATATTTATGAAGGATTGATCCGACCACAGGAGGGTCTCAGGGGGGCTGGGAGTGAAACAAGCCGGCCTCCTACTGATTTCACGCTGACCTTTAGCAAATCTGTATTTCTTCTTTAAAAGGACAAGCAGTATTTCAGCCTGTTGGGATATTCAAGGGCTGTGACAGTAGCATAGACAGAGGATAAACATCGGCTTAGCTGCTGAAGAACTTGTGTGGAAGTCTAAACACTCACTTCACGGTGTGTATGCAAGCCGAGGTGTTCACACAAAGAGCCTAATAATGATTTGCTTCGAGTATTGGCAGTGAAAGAGGGGCAGGGGCACACAGCTGCAGCTTTGTTGACTGGACATATGTGCAGTCTGCTTTTGAAGCCAAGGGGGGGTCTCAAAAGCATCTTTATTTTATTTTATTTTTTTACCCGTAGTCCATTACTGTTGTCGCAGAATATTTTATTATATTTATAATTATTATTTTATTATTTTAGGTAAGTCATGCATGTGACATTTGCATGTTAAAGAGACCGAAACATGCATTTGTTCATCTGCAAATGTGTATGAGTTCATCTTCGGATTTTCTTTTGTTTTCTTCTTCATTTTCATCAAACAGTCAAAAGACTGATGCGTTGCCCAGAGGTTTGTGTCCTCTAATCACCTGCCAACCCCTGATCCCTGGCCCTAATTAGGAATAAGTGGGTGGACAGATAGATAGGATAAGTTAAATGGGGCTGGGATGGACTAGCCACGCTATAGTTAGAGCTAAATTAGGCCATTTAGTCTGACGACTGTCCTTTACTAAGTGTGAGCACACCAAAAGTGATCGATCTACCTGACTCTACTAGATTGTGATAGCCCTGCAGCTAATTACTATCATCCCCACCCAGCTGACTTATTATATCATAGTCCAACCAAAAAACAGGCCAGCTAGCTGCTAACAAGTAGCAGTTTTACCTGTGAAACTGAGCTAATGGAAGAAGGATAACTTCTACTTCTTCAGTTCTGCTCATGTCAGATTTATTTATTTTGTTCTATTTACCAGTGAGCACTGGTGAAGATAAATCTGTTCAATATTAATTTGTCCTCGGACTTTTCGTTTACTGTGCAATAAGACAAAGTCAAAAATAATAAAAAAAAAACAAATACCAGGAAAAAGCACAGTTTGGCTCAGAGTGCTTCCACTCAGCGACAATTTAGCCTCATGGTTAGCTTCCTGTGCTAATGATTTTATTGCCTCACTCATTGAAGCTGTTCTAGCATGCGGCAGGACTGACTAATGCTTTTGGGGGCTGTAATTGGTGTTGTGGCTGATTGACTTCCACAGCTAAAAGCTTTCCATTGATGGCGATCAGTTACGGTGCTGCTCGTCTTCTTCTCTGTCCAACATTAAGTCTAATTTCTGCACACGAACATCTTTGGCCCAGAGGTTTATCCTTCTGCTCATTCAAACTTGGTTTCTGCTTCATTAACACGCCCAGGCAATTATACTAATGCAACCGGCGGGACAACTGATGAAAGATGGCTGTTGCTATTATCAATGACATCCTGACAAATTAAGACATGGAAGACAACACGGGTGGCTTTTTTTCATGGTAAATGTTGGAGTTATTATTGTCATCGGGTTTTTTTCACGTTATAGAATGTGTACGTCGCTTGTAAGTGTGTGTGTGTGTCTGTCTGTCTGTGCGTGTGTGTGTGCGTTTGTGTGTGTGCCCACGCTTTTGGCAGTGCTTTGTCCTCAAGACAGGTCGTTCATTGTGCTGCATCTGATGTCATAATTTGGTTAGTGTGTGCTTTCCAGCTAAAGCTTTGGGGTAAAGAGTAGCCAATGCATGTGTGTGTGTGTATGTGTGTGTGTGTAGGTGGGAGGTGTGTTCATGTATTCCTGTCACAGCCCTGATTTAGACAACACTGTAATTGATGTGGAGATGTGCAGAGATGTGGTGTTACCGGGAGAGAATCGATAATTCTGGTGGATTGTAGAACAATGGCAGCCCAGACCTGCTGCACTCCAGCTGTTGCACCTTTCCTTGTGTTACCTGGCGGAGGCTTAGAAGTGGTTTGAATGGAGATGGGTAATAAAGAAAGGATCAGAGACTGCTGGATTATGCATGGTTAATGTGAAACAAGTAGTCAGGCACGGGCAGTTTAAAGGATCATTGGGAATCGATGGCGGGTTAGAGGACGTGTAGGAAGGCCTGCGGAGAGCAGCGTGCTCTGCAGCCACTGGAGGACGCCGCACAGTCATCTGACAGCAAGGTCGACATCTAAATCACTCACACAGGAGGCTTTGATTAAAATAAATGGAGAAGCTTTGTCCTAACCCTGTCCTTTCATTCTCTTTTGCCTTTTTTACATTCCTTGTCTCATCTTCCAGTTGCTGTCTGTAATTCTGCCAGTGGTTTAGCCTTTTACTCACAGAGCTGCTAAAATACCAAAGGCAACAAATAATTCTGACAGTGTGAGGTGATTGTGCATGCACACAAACACACACACACCCCTCTAAGCATTTTATATTTTTGTTGAAAATTATTTACAAGTCAAGATGATTACAGTGTTCTTCCTAAATATTTAAAGTGTGAAAGTATTTCTTCTTCGGGTGACATATGGATCCACACTAGAGCCCAGAAGTTTATGGTCTCTTTGCTTAGCTGTGGGAAAGTTTCTTGTATGGGATTAGATTACATTTATCCCTTTTATTATCTCATGTTCTGCTAGTGCCTGCCACTACCCCCACAGCTTGTGTGTGAATTCAAATTCAACTGAAAGACATGCACTTTTTGAGGCCAAGGTGATTTAAAGAGCAGAATACTCCGTCTTCTCAGCACAACTGTTGGTGAAAAGCAAATCAAGTCTTTTCATACACTGAGTCAAAAAGCTGTCATAACAAAACCGCTCTGAACTGTAACGTCCATATTCAGCCAAGGACTTTTTCCAGAAGCTCAATCTGCAACTGGGGACATTTTGCAAACACCTCACTGCTACAAAATCTCTGAGGCAAGGCCAACCTGCAGGAACTTCATGGCTTGCGGTCTTCCTCATAACTGTTGCACGCTCGTATTTTTATCACCCCGCTAACTCGATACTTTGGCTTCACACATCCTCTTCAATTCCGTGATGATGTTTTTTTTTTCCCGGCATTGAATTCTTTTTTTAATTGTAATTGTTTACTCAGATCTGCAGTGGTACAGCTCAAACAGCATCTCAACTGTCAGCCTTTTCCTTCGGCAGAGGCGAAGGAGCCTTAATGTACCCCCCAGCCGGAGAAATCAAAGGACATTAGTCCATTAGCCTTGATCAGTGGGCCTAGCCTATTGATCAAGGCTTGGAGCCTCTGGTAATGTGGGCCTCAAGGCCGTCTATCAAGCCAGGGAGGAGCGCCGCTCTCAGCCTATGAAGATGCTGCAAAACCTCTCGACATTCTGCCTCTCTCCAATCCAGAGTGGCTTTCTCGGTGTAGCTAGGCAGACTCGCAGGCTGTGGTGGGGGCTGTTTAGGGGGTGGTGGGGAGTGTCAGTGAAACCGACAGAGGAAGAGTGGGAGCGAGTGTGCATGAAAGCAGGTGTCATCGCGGGCCACAGCGGGTGGTGCGTAATCTCACTGAGATAAATCCCAGCATTACTGCAGGGATTTAATTTTCCCACAGGGGACGCTGCCCCGGCGACTGTTCACGTTCTCTGGAAACAGTTGACTGTGAAGGATGACTGGGCAACAATGATAATGGCTGATGGGGGGAGGAAAACCAAGATGTTTAGAAACAGTCTGCAAACAAACGTGTTGATACGTCACCACTGCTGGTCTGGAGGTGAGGATGAACGAGAGGGGAGGGCAGGGCTAAAATATTACAGCCATCAGGCTGAGCGTTCGCTGTAGCGGGCATAACAAAGGTGTAAACTGCATCCGCTCCTCCTCCCCTCGGGCTGTTAGATGAATATAATCACCCCCAGCAGACAGACACACTGCAGTGGCTGCAGACACAATGGAGGGCTCTGATGTGTGTGTTTATTGTTTCCGAAGGTCTCCAATCGAGCAATTGATCTGACATTTATGCTATCTCTCTCTCTCTCTCTACCTTCTGTCTGTCTGTCTGTCTCTCTGTGTGTGTGTGTCCCCCCCCCTCTTCAGAAATTATGTATTGATGCTGTAATTTGTCTAAATTGGCCAGAGATCAATAGTGATTCACCAGGCTGCTGAGACAACCAATAAAGATAGTTGTAGCTAATTTCCTCCTTCCTCATATTAATTTACCACTTGGTACATCACATTTTGCACTAAATACTATCATTTCTGACAGAATTCCACAGAACAAAGGACACCTGTCCTCTTCTGGTTAGAGATTAAAGTAAAACTTGAGTAAGCACAAAATGAATGTACTTGACTTGTTCTTTTGCTCTTTGGTGTGATGGAACAAATGTTGGAACAGTTTTTTCTGCTTGGCGCAGGCGTGGGTGACATTTTGGCCACAAACTCTGGCAGGTCCAGATGTCAGAAGTGTAAGTTTAGCGACCAGCAGAAGGAGAGGGAGTCAAGCCTCATTGCTTCGTTGCGTTAGCTTGGAGTGCTAACGCTGTCCTCGCCCTTTATCCGCCTCATCTCTGTTCTCTCTCCCACCAGGGCCGCTGTTCCAGGGAGAACTGCAAGTACCTACACCCTCCCCCCCACCTAAAAACTCAGCTGGAGATCAATGGCAGGAACAACCTCATTCAGCAGAAAAACATGGCCATGCTGGCCCAGCAGATGCAGCTCGCCAACGCCATGATACCTGGCACGCAGCTGCAGCCGGTGGTGAGTCACTGCTGTTAGAAAAATACCACAAAATAATTGGTGATTGCCTCAATTAACACCTCCAGTAAAGTAAAAAAGGGCTGTATGTGGGCTCCAGTTACAGCAACAATGTATAGTAATTAGAAGAAAATGGATGGATGAGTAGGTTGGACTTCTCCGAATCACTTTGCAGAACATACAGAACAACCAAAAACCCAAGTTCCTCTTCAAACTGTTAGAAAAAGAGTTTTGCTGATTCTGATCTTCTGTTCTAAATGGAGCAAAACTGGTGACGACGCATCTAAAGGGGATTTTTTTTTTACTTTTTTCAGTGATGACTGAACTCTTCAACCCACAGAGCTTCTGGGAAATTTAGTATGCAGCTACATTTGTCTTCTGTTGCTTTCATCCAAAGTAGAGTTTTAATATGTTACACATGTATTCTGGTCAGAGATGCTGTGGATGTGGATTTCATTTTATTTTATTTTATTCGAACAGTGACAAAACCAGATCAGCCCAGTTTCTTATTTTCAAATAATAATTTATAAAGCAATCAGCGGAAAAACAACTGTGGTGTGGAAAAAGCCGTTGGGACCTTTTAAGTCAACTTTGATTAATTAATTCATTTATCTAACAATATTACTAAAATAAAGCAACAGGTGAAGGAAAAACAATAGTGAGAATGCTGTTTCTGTTTCTTTCATGATATCAAGGACACAGCTCTGCTCAAGCCTTGCTTTAATGTAGATCTGCAGTTTTGTGTTTGTTCCTATTACCATAAATGGAATATGGCTGGTGCAAATCTATCTGCAATTTCTATGAAAAAAAAAGAAGAAGAAGAAAAAGAGAGCCTCTGACACATTTCAGCAATAGCTCATTGGTGTTATCTAGGGTTGGAAACCATGAAAAGGGTTTCAAAAGCAGTAGATCTCCTTTTTTTCCCTCTTTCTGCCAGGGCAGAGAAAGGGGAGCGGGTGATGAGGAGGGGGGTGGCAGAAGAAACAGCAGAAGGCTAAAGGGAGGACTGACAAAGGCAGGAAGAGATAAACTGAGTGAGGACACATCAGGTGGCAGCAGAGGGAGGAGGTGGCTTTGGACCAAAGAGAGCACACCACTAGAACAAAGGACAAGAGCGGGCACCAGCCTCTTCTTCTTTTATCCCTCTCTTGTGTCTGAAGCCAGCTCCTCTTCCACAGAATCTCCACATCCATCCATGTGGGCTTTTTCCCACTTTCTGCACCTTTTTTTAACTTAAGACACACCGGGAGGTGTGTCTCAAGCTAGCCCCATGGGAGGTCCAATAAAAGTGCTTGTGAAAACAAACTAACACCTCATTGAAATGCACAGTGATCCTTGTTTTTCAATTAAACCAGAAACCTTGTTTATTACAGTTTTTATTATAATAGGGTTTAATGAAAAAGTCCCAGCTTTAGTTCAGAATGTCTGTGTAGGTTCTCAGTCATCCAGGTCCAGTTATCCAAGAGTAGACTTTGTGTTCATCTGGACTGTAGGTTTTCTTCTCTCTTTTACCTAATTTTCTATATTATTTGATTGTCTTTTAGTCAAGTGAACAAGTCAACAAGTGAAATTGTTCATTGTCTGGGTAATTTATGAGTTCTAAGAACGTCAAATCGCAAGAACATAATAAAGAGTGTAATTAAAATGCTGAAAGGCCTTTAATGAAATTTTTCTGGCTCTGTTTTACCACATGTGTGCTGCTGAAAATGGCGCAGTTTGATTAATAGCAAGTCCTTGACATATTTTGAAGGCACGTCCATGCTAAATTAGGACAAAACCAAAACAGGCCGTGAGCAGGGACACTAACTTTTCGTGCAATGACATCAGTGTTTTTTGGTAACCTGATATGTTTGTGTGAGTCACCAACATCACATCCATTTCGCACAAGATGCAACTTTTCTTCACTTTATTACCGTCAAATACCATGATCATAATTCCTTATACAGAGAGCGGAATGACATAGTCATGACCGTTATTCCTGATTTTCGGGATTCATCGCTGAGCAATGCAGAGGGAGGAGGCTGTTTGGTGCAGACGGCAGCTCCTCCCCTATTACTCACTGTGTCTTTTTGGCAAGGCCTTAGACACGACTGTCAGGCTAAGATGGAGCACAAGAATGTGCACAGAAAATATGTTGCGGAGCAGAGTAGACCTACGCCGTCCATACGCACTTTGAGCCACAAGCAAAGCAGGTGACATTTTTTTCTCATAATTATTCCTTTTTATTTTAATAATTTTGTTTCTCTGGTTGCTGCTACTTTTGGTGGGGTTGCAACATTGGGGAAGAGATAAACATAGAGTAGAAAGATTTTTAATGTCTCTGTATGTACAAAGTATTTTAAAGAATAAATACAGCTTGTTAAATTGCATCTCGCTGGCATATAGCTGCCTGAATATCTGTAGTCTGTGTCAGACTGATTGATTTTTGCTTAGAAGGTTTTAATTTATAATCAAGTCAGTTTAAAGTTGCCAAAATACTCAATTATCCACATTTTAAAGAGGGCACCTACAATGCTCAATACTGACTACAAGCGGCAGCACTTCAGCCGCAAGAGGGGAATAAGAGTGGATCTGATTGGTTAGTTCCCACACAACCATTTCCATGTCATTTCCAGACGTTGCTGTGGCGCGTCTGGGCGTGCGTTCAATAAAAGAGGTTTGCCACTGGTCCAGAAACATAGAGCCCCACCCAGGTACACAAAAATAGAGCTCCAAGGTTGGATTTTTTTTTTTTTTAAGTCCAAGCCACAAAAAGAATGTTTTTATTTTTCCAACCGCCTCCTCTTTTAAATTCTATCAACCATCAAGACCAAGAACCAAATTAGCTTAATGTTCCTTGTCCTTACTAAACCAAGATGTGCGTGATCTCTGATGCATGAAGGTTGTTTCCACTGTGTAGCTAAAGATGAATAATGTAAAATTGAAAACAAGAAGCCAGTTTTGTTTTTTGGTATTTTGTCTTCTGGTGATCTAAGACCATTTTGCTGCCCCGGTGGCTGTCGCCTGTCTTCATCATTTTGTTGAAGACTGTGAGCTTTAAGTAACAAGACTTTGTTGTTTTTCTTGTCGCCCACAGCCCATGTTCTCTGTCACGCCCAGCCTAGCCACCAATGTCAACGCTGCAGCAGCAGCTGCGGCTGCATTTAACCCCTACCTTGGCCCCGTGTCGCCTGGACTGATGCCTGCGGACATCTTGCCCAGTACCCCTGTACTGGTCACCAGCAACCCCAGCATCCCTGTCCCGCATGCTGCTGCACAGAAGCTAATGAGGACAGACAGGCTGGAGGTAGGAAACATAGCTCAAGGTCTGCCATGACCCTTGACTTTATCCCGACACTCTAATTTATATGTTCCTTCATGTCCACCCACAATGGCAGCGTGAGCCCAGAGTGTGTGTATGTGTGTGTATTGTGTGTTTGCGTACACGTGGTTTAGAAAGTCTTGTCTTAAAAGTTTCAGCTCTAGACTATAATTAGCTTGTTTCTCTTTCAATAGCTGTTTATTAACTCGGAGTCAAGCAAAGACGGGCATGTAAATGAAAATGTCTCAGCGGAAACGCTCATATGTTTTCCCTCGACAAATTGCTTTGTTTTTCTCATGCTTCAGTCCTGGTTAATTCAATAATTACGATAAATGTCCTGATGAGTCTTTAGTTGTGCCGCGTCAGCGATCAGTCATCCGGCCCCGTCTGTTTGGGTAATCGTTCATCGAACAGAAAGTCGATCTCATCCATTATGCGGCCCCGCCCGGGAAAGACTTTTGCAGCAGAATAATGAGGAAATCATTGCAAATGGGAGGGAGACATGCGGAAGGGGAAAACGTAAACTGGGGAAGTTGCTAATCAAGAGAGTTAAAGCCAGAGAGGTGTCTGGGCCCGACTGGAGGAGGAAGGAGCGGATCGATGGCGGACATGAGCGCATGCTGCTGATGTGAATTTGCAGTTGAAGGACAGACACAACAGAGAAACAGGAAGGGTTGATTGGATGTAACGGGCAGGTTTGGAAAAGCTGTTGGCAAGACGTTAGCCAGAGAAGAACATGCGGGTTGTGATTCGGGCCAGGACTGAAATGATTATCTTGTAAAGGATCGATGGCATCCTGCAACACAGCTCAGACAACAGGCAGACATGAAATATTTACCAGGCAAGCGCAGCTCAATTGTGCGTCTGTGCGTGCTCTTAGTCTAGTTTCCAGCCCCTGGTTGGACTTTACCAGGAGACTTCACACACAAATTTATGTTGAGCAAGGTTTGCTCAAGAGAAAAAAGGGTCAAGAAAAGTGAACGTTTGGCACCTCTGCGTGTTTTCATGGCTGGAATTCTGTTCTCAGACACTCAGTTAGTAGGTTTTCGGCTAGTTTTCTGCACAAATGTTCACATCTGTGTTACTTACCTGCAGCTGAAGGGAGGTAAATATCCTAGAGGGCGTTACCATGGAGACAGTAGGATAATTAACGTTTCGGGTATTTGGTTACCAAGCTCAGCACCTCTACCGGTTTAGCTCTTTTGCACTGTTGTGAAAATCTTTACGTGGCTTTTTTCTCGCTCCAGCTTCTTGATCCCTGTTTTTTTTTTTCTTTTACTCTTTACTCTCCATTTATTAACATTAGTAGATTTTCCTTTAGCCCTCTCCCTTTTTCTCCCTCCCTTCCTCTCTCACCCACTCATCTACCTCTCCAACATCTGCCTGACAACAAGGGAGCGTCTGCTTTAAAAAAGACCAGTAGCCGCGCAGCATGAGCGGCGCAGGGAAATGATGGTGTGTGTGCAGGGGTGCACAAGGCAAAGAGGGTTCTAACCCCTCCCCCTCCCCTACACCCCACCTCCTCCACCCCTCCCTCGCCATCACTCAGCCAGATGGATGATGAGCTGTTGTGACAGGAGATAGAGCCGTGATGGTGTGCACGGAACGACGCTAGTGGCTTCTTCATTGTGCAAAACAAATATTTTATGTGGGCAGAAATTAAAACTGTCATACAAACGGATCAGAACAATAAAACGTGCTGTGAAATTACATTTATTTTGGATTGGGATAGCCTTCCGTCACCAAATCAGAAGCAGCAGCGGACTCAGCCCAGCCAGAGATCTGGAGTTATTGCCTGGCTCCCAAAGTGTCAAAAATTCATTCAGGGATAATTTATACCCCAGAATGAAATATTTTTTATATGTAGAATCACCTTGTGTATGCGCACGGGCGTGTGTGTTAGGTAAGTAGGGGTAATTATGTTAGTTTAAGGCTCCCACGAGGATCCCCAGCCTCATATTTCCCGAGTCTCATTTAGTCTGTACATCCAAACCAAGGTTATCATTCTTTAGCGTGTTTGTGCACAGTCTGCCCCCCTCTGTCGGTGTGAGAAACTACAGCATCTAATCGGAGATCAAAGCTGTGCAAACGCTGCTGTGATGCTGATCAATCATCACTGATCGACCCTTAAAATAGCTCCCAGACTGTTTTAATGTGAAATGGAGTCAGTGACAATGAAGCTCAAAGCAGTGAAAATGTGATTTTGCAGGTGTGTCGCGAATATCAGCGGGGCAACTGCACACGCGGGGAGAATGACTGTCGCTTTGCCCACCCTGCGGACAGCACGATGATAGACACCAACGACAACACCGTCACTGTGTGTATGGACTACATTAAGGGCCGCTGCACGAGGGAGAAGTGCAAATATTTCCACCCTCCAGCTCATCTGCAGGTGAAGATCAAAGCAACCCAGCACCAGGTCAACCAGGCTGCGGCTGCTGCAGCCATGGTAGGTGCCTGCAACAGGAGGAGGAGAGAGAAAACTATCCAATTTTACCTGCACTCTATACCCTCTCTAAATATTGGAGTGCAAGAAAAATAAAGCAATATTTATTTTGAACTCAACTTCCACAGTGGTAGGGAGGTGCACACTCTGGCTGAGCCTCTCGATCTCCTCCTGCACCTCTGCCTTGTTGCGCTACTTCATTAGTGCTCATATTATGGCTCTGAGGTGGAATATCATTGTCCTCCCAAACAGACTGACTCCAGCAGCAACTTGCTTGGGATGCAAATGAGCCTTTGAGCCTTTCAAAGCTTATGCAGATATATGACTAAAACAGACATTAATTTCTTGGCAATGGCGTTTCTGCACAATAATTCATCATAAAACTTTTCTAGACAAGACTTAGAGCCACTACGCTAGTCTTGCACTGCCTCTTTCTTAACCTTATATTAAAATGCATGTCCTAGTCTTGTTATGGTTGTATGATGCATTCCACTGATTTGTTTTTTTTTTTTTTGTTATTATTTGTTTGTTCCTTGTGTTACCTTTATCCTCACCAACCCACACCGCACCGCTGCCCCCATGATGCACCTCCGCTTGCTGGTTTGTGTTAATGCGCTTGAACCCCATTGGCCCATTGCCATCATGTGCTCTGCCTGCTAATTAAGACTCAGTCGGCTGTCAAATCGCAGAAGCGACCCCTCGACGCAACCTTTGACCTGGTACTATGACCTTTCACCTTTTAGTTTTGCATGAAGCTGTGGATTTGTAGCTCTTAGATAAATGCATGTTTGTGTAAAAGAAATGAGTACTTAGGTGCATGCAAGTGTACGGCTCTAGCGTGTAATGAGATACGACAGTCTTTGCATGGTTTCGTCACTTCCTATAATGCATGCTAAGACGTCAGATCTGTTCTGACACAGCTCGTAGTTTTATCAATGATGTGTTTTATTAAAGCTGTTATTACCTCTACAAAGGCCATCAGGCAAGTGCTGCAGCCATAATTTGAAGGCTGTTTCAGTCTAAATTAGGATTCAATAGATTTTTGGCTGGTGCCACTGTCCTGTTCTCTGACAGGTACAGCCATACTGTGCTAATGAGTGTTTCTCTATCTCTCTCTCCTCTAAATATCATGTGACTGTCTTTTATCTCCCTCCTGTTATTCCGACATGGCCCCCCCACCCTCCATCCGTTCTACCACTCATCAGGGGCTTTCTTCGGTTTTGCCTCCTTTACCAAAGAGACCTGCACTTGAAAAAGCCAACGGTGCCACCACGATATTCAACGCCGGCGTGTTTCCGTACCAACAGGCCCTTGCCAACATGCAGTTCCAGCAGCAGGCTGCCTTCATACCATCAGGTAAGCCTCTCGCTCCCACTGTTAAAGTACCAGGTGGTTCTAAACAACCAGGCAGACGTCTCCCTGCTGGTGTTTTCGCTTTGCTGCTGAATGGCTGAGTGATGTGTGACGTCGTCGTCGTTGAGGTGGAACGGCTTGCATGGACTCGATTGCACACGTATGCACAGCACGAGTGTATAAAAAAATACCTTTCTTGTTTTGCTTGGGTGTTATAACTGACAATAAAATCAAAATCTGTTTTCACTGCAATAGTTCAAAAAGACACTCAGAAAAGTTCAGCCAAAACTGGTTCGGCTGTTTCTGACTTTTGGATTTTAGAGGAACTTGACCCAATTTTAAGAGATTTAAATTAAAGATTTTATTGGGTCGAACCCCTCTGCACACTCACACACACACACAGACACACACAGACACACACACACTTGCACACATGCCTGTCTTCTGTACGCTCATCTTACATCGTGGCCCACATATCTAATCTGACTGCTAAGAATAGCCCATATCGATTCCCTCAGTTCAGACTTCAGACACCCAGATGCCCACAGATTTTCCCGCACGGCTACACTGTCAGGTCACCGCGCTTCACCGACGCCTCCAAACTGGGTCGTTCGGACAGCTGTTCGGCTGCTGACTGAGAAGTGGTTTAACGGCGCTGTGGTTTAACCTGAGATGCTGTTGAAAGAGCAAACTTTTGCCGGAGGGCGTGATGTTTCACTAGAATGTGGACGCGGGGTTCGTGCTGTGCAGTACGTGTGCTGGCAAATCTGAATCAAAGCAAATCAAGGCACCATTTTTGAAAATGTTGTTAGAAAATCTGTCTTTGCACCACAGATTGTAACGACTGTTTCTCGCTCTCTTCTCCTCCCTGTTTGCTCCACTCCCTGTCGTAATGCATGATGGGCAGGCTCCATATTGTGCATGACTCCTGCAACAAGTGTTGGTAGGTGTGAGCTTTCCTTACTGGACACCGTTCAGCTTCATTCTCCTCACCCCCTAACTTTTCTGAACCCATTTCAGCTCCATTTGACATCACAGCGTTATGGTGGGGAACGCTCAGGTTCCTGCCTGTCACCTGATGCTTGTTGCAGTTTAAAATATCCCATCTGTTTCCTCGCATTCTATGCTTTCAGAACTGCAGGAAAACTCATTATCGAGTCTTACTTGCACATGCTTTTCAAACACGGGAGCTTATTCCTGGATGTGCTTGCAGAGCTGAGCTGAGCTAAAGGAATGCAGGAGTAAACTGCCATATGTAATTTCATTTTGCTCTTTAGAAATGCCAATTAGCTCCACCACACTCCAAAGGTTTCTCCTAATGCCTGTTGTTATGTCTGGGACACATCTGTTGCTGCTTCGTTATTCAAATTGGTGGAGCTGTTGGGGAGTAAAGACTGCTGGAGAATAGATCTGATTCTTATGTTAGTCAGCATCCTGTAGTAAGAAGTAAAGTTTTAAAAAATATAAATGCAAACAAAGTGGTTTTGGGGCGGGATCTGAATCGACTGTGATCTTTTTCTCCAAGTACCCATGATGCACGGTGCTACTCCAGCCACCGTGTCTGGTGCCACAACATCTGCCACAAGTGTTCCCTTTGCATCCGCAACAGCCAATCAGGTTTGCCTATCTCCGGGCCCTCCACCCCCACTCCATTCTATATATAAACTTATATCTACAAAATATATCTTTTTTTCTTCCGGCATCAGCCCTGACTTTTTTTTTTTTCCTTTGGCATCTTATGATTCCCATGTGCTTCATAAAAAAATGCATGAGTGGTGCACAAGACTCATTCCTTGATCTTTGCCAGCTTCTCACAGCATTTATTTATTCAGAGAATCATTGTGTGACTCTTAATTTATTTGTGTTCAGTGGAATGCTGCTCATTCTCATCTCCACTGAAAGGTCTTTTTTATTTTTAACTTCTATCCACACCACTGATTCTTTCCTCTCTCTGATTCCCCCCCCTCTCACACAGATTCCAGTTATATCTGCAGACCACCTGACTAGTCACAAGTATGTTACGCAGATGTAGGACTCTCCCTCTAAACGGTATGTGTCCCCCTGGTGGTCAGCCCCTGTACACTTCACAAGCTCCTCCTCTTTCAATGATTAGAAATAGTTTAAAAACAGCTCTAAAATAATCTGCCTTTAAATTAGGATTTGAATTTGAAGATGACTTTTTTTCCTTAGTGTAGATTTTTAAGGAGTTGTTTGTTTCCTCCTCTTAATATCAAAGAACACAAACCAGTCCAAAAGGGTCAATGGCAGTTAAACCCCTAGTGTGATTTCAGGTAAGCAGCTAGCTAGAAGTTGAAGAAGTAACCAGTTTAAGGTTAGCTTGAAAAACAAACAACTATTTCCACCTGGAGAACCCTCATACTCAACACTGATTTCTCTTTTTACTTGTAATAAAAGTTTCACCTATTATTGGAAACATTTTTAGTCAGATGCTTTCTATCGCCCAGTCCACATGTGATATCTTTATTTCCTTTCATCTGCAGGGCCAAGTCCATCATCACAACATCTCCTTTCATGTCTGTGACATCGCGAGTGAAAGATGAAGTAAAAGTATCTGGTTTGGAAAAAATCTGCATGTTAATTTAGGACAGCACTGTTTTTGTAGGTTTGTCTTTGATTTCACGCACATATACTGTTAAGATTACACAAAAAAACAAACAAACAAAAAAGAAAATCATCAAAGACATCAAAGACGGCCTTACGCTGGTACCAACAGCGTACCTCGAATCACCGGACACACTCTGAATGTTAACAGGAGATTTAAGCATGGAGTGATCGACAAAAAGGTGGATTGTTACGTCAAATGACCAAGAACCATGACATTACTTTTCAAGCGTTTGTTGGTCTTTAACTTAAATGTGTTCATTTGTTTACACAGAGGTGCACCTTGTAGTTCAACTGTTGATTCTTGATTTTAAATGATCATTTTCTTTTGCACCAGCCAGCTGTAGGGTGAATGACACAAGTGCACTCCAAGCAAACTAGTGCAGGAATGTCATTTTAGATGTCTTTCAAACCTTTGTAGCCTACTTTTCAGTCTCTTAAGCACATTATTTAAACACGACAGACATCTCGCAGCGTTACCACCATTCAGCTCCCTTTAATCCCACCGGTTCCTCAAACGCCACTTTTTTCTTCTTAGCGCCGTTTGCGTCGGTGTCTTCAAGTCCTTTACCATTTGCTGATTCAAAAAGTTGGGCGGAGTCTTAATTAGCATGATGAACCCAAGACTGCAATGGAGAGAAAAACTGGAGTTGTAGGGAATCATTGTTGAACAGGAGAGAGCGGGTCGCTGTCCGAAATGCTGTGAAGACAAAAGTCAATCTTGGATGCAGCTGTCCTATGGTTTTGTTACTTACTCTTTGTTTTAGTGTGTATTTTTAAATGGCAGGTTGTACCCACATAGGTGATCAAGTGTGTGTAATAAATTTGACATAATATGCTGAAAATTTCTGCCAGAGAATGTTTTTTGACGGCCAGCCAAAGTCTTTTCGGGTGATCAGTGATACCGGGTCAAATGAGACTGGTCGTATTTTTTAAGCAGCTGACAAAGATCAGTTGTGGAGGCGCCATCTTTGTGTGCTGGGTGTTTTCAGGCATCTTCCACTGGTGGATAATACAGGGAAAGTGATGAGACTTTCAACGATTGTACTGCTCATCCAAAGCCTTAGAATGTACCATCGAGTTAGCACAATGCAACATGCCATCTCGAACCATCCAGTTGCCTAACTCACGCCATATTCACACACACACACACACACACACACACACAGACACTTACTCACACAAACACAAACATGTGATTGCCATTTTTAGTGTCTTTTTTTTCTTAAAATGCTGAGTGTTTTGACCTCCAGTTTGTTTTGCTTACTATATTTATCTTTCTTACAATGAATATAAAGTAAAAGTGTGGGTTTTTTTGTGTGCGTTTCCTCATGCACAGTCTCCTGAAATTCCATGTTTTGTTAGTTTTAGTACAATTATGATTGTGGACTGAATATTTTTTACATTATGCATATTGTTGAACTGTATGCATATTGTTCATTTCTGGAGTTTTTGTGTTCTTTAAACAAAGATGTTTTCTATGACAGTGATGAACTAATAGAACAGAGAGGCCGAGGTGCCTCCGGGCAAACCTTCGCCAAGAACCGAGTAATATTTTAATGACTGTAAGGTTTGTAAGTAGTCATACAAGAGAAAAAAAAGTTCTAAAAATTATTCTTAGATGTTTAAAGTAAATGTTATTTTCTATTGTATCCATTTCAAATAGTAAATATTGTTTTAATATTTGTACTCTCCCTGGAAATTGGGCCATGTTCCAAAGCAAGCTGCATATTTGATCACTGTTTTTTCGAGTGGGCACTGCTGACCGGGGGGGAGCACCTCCGCTCAGCTAGCTCCTGATCAGAGGAGGACGGGGAGTCTCGAGGCGACGAAGGTGACAAAGGTCAACTATTTTGCACTTCTGTACATAGTCAAAAAAGAGAGAATCGTGTATATTGAGATCTTATTTTGAATAAAAAATTAAACATCTAATGTCTACAACGACGAGGATTTTTGCTAGGATAACAAAAACAAATCTGAAAAGGCTAAACAAAAAAAAAACTCAACTCGCTCGTATCCAAAGGTCACTGAGTTGTCACTCTCTGGTTCCTTTCAAAAAAGGCCAAGTGTTGCTCTTCTTTTTTGTCAGCAGCTTGTAGTTTGCCAGGTTACCTTCCGGAGGAGGCGCCTACAGGGCCCTCCAGCGTAAGGGCCTGACTGGGTTTGTCTGGTCTCCCCTAACCTGCCTCCACTGACAGGTGGGTGTGTCATGGCCACGCCCTACCAGGCCCAAACCAATCACAACGCATCCTGTCTCTTAACTCCAGGAAGAATGCATGTTAAAGGAAACACATATACCATTTAGAGAAGAAGAAGAAGAAGAAGAAGAAGAAAAAAACTCGACAGTAATAACAAAGTAAACATGTTACACAGGCAGATGTATTTACAGTATACAGTATTCTATCAATGTAATGGAATTAAATATATAAAAAACACAAAAAATAGAATAGTGGTTTATTAAAAAAAAAAGAATCTAAAAAATATATTAAAAGTTTTACCACTTGGAGAGTAAAAATACATGCAACACAAACACCATAGCTAGCAGTATGTTCTTTATGTTGATGTAAGCTGTGCTTTTAGTAGATGAAACTGACCTAACACAAATGTAGTTCAATTAAAAAATTAAATAAACTTTCCGATCAGAACATCGTCAGGTCAACACTCTGAAATGTTGTCCTGATCATCTTTGTCATCTCTCATCTCCTATGAGCACGCATGCTTAAATGATGTACAACTTTGTTTTGTTTTTTTTCCTTCTAAATTATTCTTTTGTCTTTTTTTTTTCTTTTTGGATTTGTTTGTTTTTTCGGCTTGTAGTGCTGAATATGATGTATGCTGTCAGTTTGTTTCTGCTTGTTTTTATTGCCCCAGGGCCCCATTAAAGAGTGTGTCCTGAGCGGTTGCCTGCCACCTCACAGATAATCAAAAGCCATAAAAATATAATCGCATTGGTCGGGAGGAGTGGAGGTGGTTGATGGTGTGAAGGGGAAGTTTGGAGCCATCTGAAAGTTGCTATAATCTGCTGGTGGACACGTGTGGTTCAATAAACGGTGATACATTTTTTATGGGGCCCTTGTTGCTATATTTGATTCTTGCTGTTATGAAGTTTAAAAAAAAGGAAATAAAAAAAAATATATGAGCAAACTGAAAAATGTGCTGACAATTGTGTCATTTCAAAATATATCACTGCATCATCCACATCCCAAACGTTATTTAACACAAACACTAAAACAATGAGTTTGTTTGAAACACAGAAAAGCCCAAGTCTTGCCATGGAAATCCATCCAACCTACTGGGATCTCCCGATATCAGGAAGGATACAAGTTTCATCAGTTTCAGTCTTTGCTACGATGTTCAGGCACCCTAAATTAAAGCCTCCTGCTCACCCCAGCACCTGCTTTCAGTCGAGGTGGCTGATGGGAACTGAGATGAGGTGCAGTCGGTGCTCGTCTGGGAAAGAGAGATAAATTAGCCGGAATGATCTGAACACCTGGACAGCTTTGTACACATTTACAATGGCCTCATTTCACATGCATCGTTTTACAAACGGCAGTGCTCAGCTTTCTGTGGATCATTAGCTGTTGATGAAATAGGTGTCAGTTTTAGTGCATTTATTTAGGAACAACAGTCAGATGCATGGTTATCTATGCAGAAAAGAAACTTTAAAAATTAGAAATAAATTTGAGACCACAGAAATTTTTTGTGGATCCTTCTATCATTCAGATTTTGGAGCCAAGTTTGACTTTGAACAGTCTTTTCTAAACAAAAAACCTAACAGGGCTCATTAATGTGAGTTAATACAAAATAGCCATTGTTGTAAATGCCTTTCAGTGTGTCCAGTAGGCATTTAAAGCGCAAACTGTTCAGCGCAGGCACCAGGCAGAAAGGATGCAGGTTCTCGCGTTTGTGATTCAAAAAAGACCACCAGGGGGCACTATCTATATGCAATTCGGTTGTCGCTACATAATTTGAAATATTTCCACCCCTTATCCATCCATACATACATCCATCATTCATCCATTCATCATCCATCCATCCATATATAATCCATTCATCCATTCATCCATTCATCCATTCATCCATTCATCCATCATCCATTCATCCATCCAAGATGTGAATGTAGTTTAAAACCTAAAGGTGAAACAAAATTTTGTGTGAACATTTTGCTAGAGATGCTGCAGGACTGCTGGCATTGGGGAGGCTGCTGTTCATTACACTCGTCCCATTAAGATGTTATTCATCATTTCCTGCATGATGTGCTGGGAAAGCATGAATGAATCACAGGAAATTGTGCATGACTCTGAGTGTTTTAGGTCTCCATACTTTGGTCCCCAATCTCTGCCGGGCCTGCCCCACTCTCATTTTCTGTTTTTGCTTCTGCATCTCTTTTCTTCCTACCCCCACCCCCTTGCTCCCCCACTCCTTTCTCCACCACCGCTCTGTCCACGGGCCACAGAGGCAGATTGTAGCGTGTGGAGGCTTAATGAGGCAGTGTCGATCCATTAATGGCAACTTGTGCTGCCTGCCTCGTGAACTCTGCTGTATGAATTTGCACCAGCAACGTGTCGTGAATCTCAGTTAGCCGCTGCCCCCCACCCCACCACCTTGACATGCTAAACTATCCATTTGTCTCTGCTTAAAACCAGAAGGCTGACTAATGGCTTAGTAAAAAGAGCCATGAACCAAAAGAGGTTTTTATGAGGGAAACAAAGCATTTGGTGTCCATTATTATCCCGTAAATGTTAGAGGCAGTAACTCTCTCTGCATATACACACATTTTTACATCATCAATCCTGTGAAATAATGATCCGGATGAACCAGTGGCTCCTTATTTTTATTCTTTTTTTTTTTTAAACTGAACCCATTATGTGGAATATTCCGTTTATCGGGGAGGAACTGATGACAAAATAAGTTGGGAAAGTTAAAAACGGGTCTGCACTCTGCTCAGCAAACCTCTAAAGTCCCTTTGGGTCCACCAGGTGAGCTAACATAATGAGCCAATCTAAAGCCGCTGGTAATTTGATACCGCTGATATCACCCTCACGGGCTCCCGCATCGTCAACTCAAGATGCTAATTATGACAGTTTGTAATAGTCCAAGAGTTCACTGCAGAGGCTCACACACGTGTCTGTGTCAGATGTCCAGGGTTGGTGTATGAACTGTGTCTTCTTTGTTCCGACAATAATGAAACCCCCCCCGGACAGCACTGTGTGGTATAGAGGAAGTAGAAGTGTGTAACGAGCGCTGATAGTTTGTTTCATTTGGCACAGCATTGTGAACACGAGTGTAAAAAAGCAATAAGTTCCTCAAATGAATTATGCAAATTAAAGAAAACAAAATTTATTTACACCAGTTCATGCTGCTCTTTACTAAACTTCTACACCTTACCGCTATGCTAACTGCTTCAGCCAAAAGTTGGAATTTAGAAAAGATAAAGTACCGGCAGGGAAACCCAAAGTAGCTGAGAAGCTAGTTTGTTACTTTAAAGAGGCAGCAGGTGACAGCAGTAGGCCGTTTGTGCATGAAAACATCCTTTTCCCTTTTAGCAGTTGATTTTTATGCCTCCTCTTTCTTGGTAAAGTTGATATCTCTGAGCTCCTCTTCAATATCTGCTGAGTCAAAACCTTCAATTTTCTGAGAGTGGAGCTGAGGCGTTCAGGCTCCTCTGGGGTGCAGCGCTGGAGCGTGCATGTTTATGGTAAATGGAGGTGAGTGTTCTTCTTCGCTGATGCAAAGAGTGGAATCAGGCTCCACTTAATCTAATTACGGCGGCTCCTAGAAGATGAGCGGATATTGATCAAACCAGTAGAACTTCATCACTAAATTCAGAGGAGATGAGTTGGGTGCTGCCGGTAAACAGAGCCATGATACAGCTGGAGGCCTGTTACAGGTCAGCCAGTGTGCTGACAGAATATCACACTTTTAGACCCCCATCCAAGGATGCATTTGGTTCATAGATAGTCGTTTTTATACAGGTGCGGGTATCCCTCAAAGGGTGAAGGTTGCCCTGTGTTTCAATAGTAAGCTATAACAAATAGCCTGAAACACAGCAGTATTTGTAAATGCGAGTCCTAAAAATCGTTACTTTTGAAACTCAGACAGCCTTGAGGGTATTTAGTTTTGTCTAGCAGACACAGGGGACCTTTTCGTGCTATTAGCTGAAATCTATTGTAACAAGAAAGTTTCTGAATTTGACTCCAGGCTCAGAGCTTTTTTTCATGCTGTGTTTGGATGCTCTCCATCCTTTATTTGAACTTCTTTCTCCCAGTCTAACACCAGCACATTAGGTTGACAGGAGCTCCTGAACCTTCATCTTCCCACCGGTCTAATGGGACATTAATTCCTTTCAATGGCCGTTTAGCATCAGTCATAATCCCAGCAGGACTTTCGGCTGTAGCCGAACCCAAAAATCAAGAGCAAAAGGAGGAGTCGGGCTGCAAAATACTGAGCAGGAGGGTCAAACAGAGAGGACAGTGAGGGCACAGCTGTGCCCAGAGATGAACACCAGCCATTCACATGGTGACAGGATGTCCCCTGGCAATGTGCACACCACACAAAGACCTGAGCGCGGAAAAACAAGGCCGGGTCATGGACGGAGTTGCGATTAGCATACTGTGCAATACAGCAGCTCGATCAGCCAGTGCAAGATTTGATTATACTCTAACTTTGTGTAGAGCGCAAAACACGCAGAGATAAAGCCTGAAAAAAGACTTGTCATCCCAGAAACCGTGCAGGAAAACAGCAGAGGACGGAGGGAAACAAATGTTGAAACAGCTGCGGAGGAGAAGAAAAGAGATTTTTGTGACAAAGTTTCTAGGACAGATGGGAGGGTAAAGGAAAGGCGTGTCAGCCGAAAGCCCAGATAGATTTAAATCAGCCTGTCATGGTGTCACCTTGAAGCTTGGTAAATGGGGAGGGAAGTTCAGGTCACCTTTCGGAACAAACTCGGGCTACACTGC
>CAAE01014537.1:139900-162593 GCA_000180735.1 Tetraodon nigroviridis | reverse complement strand
CAGAGAGCTGTGCAGATAGTTTTGTGTTGAACTAAGATATTAGTTCTATATTATATTGAGCTGAAAAGGTAAATCCAGTAAAAAGAAAAACACTGCTAACACTATAACTTTAACAAGCTAGCAGTGTTATGTGAACATTGTTTAAAATGGCAATAGACAGCTGTTTAATGTTTACTTTGTAAACAAATAGCTTTGAGGATACAACTTTATTTAACAGCTGTTCGATTGGGGTTAGGCTTTGGTTGCTAGCACAGCATTAGCATTTTCAATCCTTGGAATGTCATTATAGCAGTTGCCCAGCCGAGAGACGTTCAGCGCTGTTATCAGATACACACTTCCTGGAAATACAGCCAGGGAGTGTTGCCTTTATCAACAGTTATTACTGCCCTGGCCGGAAGTGGGAAGGACGCACAGGAAAATACAAGACAGCGGGAATTTTAATGTGGATAAAAGCTTACGTCACCTTCAGAGGCATCTGTAAAAGGGTGGAAATACAGTGGTTGCCAAAGACAGAGCATGAGACATCAGTGATGACTGGCAGGATGGTGGTGAGCAAAAATACAGATAATTCATTAATTTCTAAGTTGGTCTGTGGATGGCTGATAAGGCAGATCAGAGGAGAATCTCATCAGTGTGCTTTGTGTTAAAAGCCCAACGCCAAACATTTCCAGTAAAATCCATTTGTATGGTTCATCGTGACAGAGCCGTCTGAGACGTTTAATGCAGCTAAGGGATTCATTCACACTAAATTAAAATCCAGTCACTTTCACAAGGACTCTAAATGACTGCATTATTGGCTGCACATAAGAGAACCAGGTGCCCAGATTGCCTTTGTGTATTTGTCACTGGTGACATCAGCGAGATAAGCTCAAATGTTATTAAATCCAGGATGATGAGAATTCCAGGGATGGAATAAATCAGCTGTTGCAGCAGCTGCGGCTAGGAAACTGGTTCAAAGTTGCACTGTGGTTTTATAGTCCCGAATTTTGTAAGTACACGCCATCGTTTATGGCCTGCTGATGTGCATGCGTTTATGTACAATAGACATTGAATTTATTTATTTATCTGGTCTTATGGAGGCAGTGATCTTTGAGAAAAGTGAAAGGACTGACAACGCACAAAGTAATCTCCACATTGTCCTTATTGGAAGTCACACCCGGAATGCTGTAGCCTCACACATGGATTGGTTCTGACAGAAAACGTCTGACTCGCCCACATCTTATCCATGGGTTGCACTTGGGTTATCACATTTTTTTCCTATATCATGTTAAAAAAAGCATCCTTTTCCCCAATATTAAGTCATGTCATCAAAATAAAATGTGAACCATTCATATGACAAAGAAATCTCTACAAATGTTCTAATCTGGCTATTTCTTCACAGTGATAAAATGTAATCAATTGTTTTGACGGCCTTCACCTCTGCTCTCTGTACACAGTAATATGTTTTTAAGGTTTGCAAGATTAGTCACCGTGAGCTTTGGCATAAAGGACCAAGTAGGGCTGTAGCTGAGTTTCCAGTGTTTACTGTCGCCTTTGTCTGCCTCTTTTTTATTAATGCAACCATCCGATACTAACGTGGGAGTCGGCTTTCCAAAACTGCATCAGCCCAAGAGCAGTTATGAATCCAGGTGATGGAAACATTGAGACACTGCTGGTGTGGATAGTTTGACTCCTCTTCTGCTGACCTCCTCCGCACTTTGCTGATAAACAAACTCCTTCGTTGCCTTCAGCCTCTGGGCCATAAAATGGATGTCAGATCCAGAAAGGATGGGGGGGGGGGGGGCATGACCAGAAAACCCAGTGGTCAGCATCTTGGAAACCTTCCCCACTCTGACCTACTGCTCTTCTTTCATTTCAGTGGACCCTGCAGGAGATTAAAGTTGCCGCCTGGCTGCACATGGCAGACACATTCCCACACTTTTGGTGACCACAGTTGTGAGTGAACTAGCACTGATTTTAGCATTTAAAGCTTCTTTGGTGCTTCAAGCCGCAGCCCTGGCACTTTTATCGGCTTTATCTGGTGGTAAGGGTTGTGCCGTCTCTCTGGTCTACTTGAGACTTTCTCCACTGGTCTTGTACCATGGTACCATCAATCTCACCCATAATTATGTCAAATGTTGTGTCACACTTGTGGGACAGTTACACAATTGAGTCTACCTGGATTTGTGTTACTAAGCAACCAGATCCTCGCAAGCTGAGGATTGCAGATTCATATCTCTTGCACTTTTATTTTCATTTGCAATATAAAATTTTCTTGTTTGTTGCTAATCAGAGGGGAAACATCTGCGCCAATTGTGACAGAAGCAGGAGTTTATATAGCTCTCTGGAATATTAATTCATGATAATTACTGTTGCCTAGTGGAAATTTTAATAAGAGACAGGAAAAATGTGTTAGTTTCTGGGCTAAGAAAAGCAAAGGTAGCTCATGATCAGGTAGCTCCAACAATTAGCTCAGGTCTCCCAAATTCTCAAAAAATAGCTTTTTTTGTTTATTGTTGTGAAAACGTTTGGGTCAGCATTAGATCTTCCCGATACCTTCTACTATATTGAGCATCAGTGTTTAAAATGGTGGTATCAGTTTGGACTAATATAAACCTCAACAAGAGAGAAGTTCATCCAGGAGAAATGCATTCTGTTTCAGTTCCTGACAAACGACAGGAACTACTCTTATCACGGTGGCGAAAAAGCCATCTAATACAAAAAAGGATAAAATTGGCCTTTAAGCACAGATTTACTTGCTCCCTTTAAATATGCACGAAATCACAAAGACCTCACCTACATCTTGTAATTTATTAGTGCCACTCCTCTGCTGCCTACGATCTGTCCTCCGCTCTTCAGTCATTTTGACAGACAGAAGACAGAAACACAGCCAACTCAATGAAAGAAAAAAAAAAATCCGCTCTTACTTAATGTCACATGGCTTTTTCTGACCGAGTTACATACGAATCCCGCGCCAAACTCAAGCGCCTCCATAAAAAAATAAAATATGTGATTTCCTGTCGTGTAACCGCTGCACAAAACACAACTGTGACTCTGACTTCTCCTTTTAATGGTAGGAAAATATGAAATGTTATTAAATGACTTTTATCACTGCCTTATTATCCTGCTGATGGTTTGAGGGGGAGAAAATGCGAAATGCGCCTTTAACGCGCGGAGCAAACACACATCAGACTGACATTGTTATTACAGACTTGTTTCACGCCTGCAGCTCAGATGTGATCAGATAAAGTCCAGTGGGAGGAACAGCAAGTGCGCGTTTGGACACGGGAAGCTCGTCGGTGGTTTGCTTTGGAGCGAGGCGCACCTCCCCTTCTAACGAAAAAAGAGCCTCTTCTCTCTTTACACAGCCTGCCCGTAATTCCTGCACTTCGTGCCAAAGCCTGCAGCTGTCTCAGCGCTGTCCCACCGCCGCTCTTTCGGGGGGAAACAGCCTGCTTCTCTTGGGTATTAAGACTTGATTTTATTTCTTCTTTTTCTTCCACTCCTTGCCGACGCCTGAGCGCAAACGCCAATAACGCAGCAAGTTTGAAACGTTTCTCAACACCATCGGGAAACGGAATTGAAACACCTGACATTTCGTAACAACTGCTTCTCTTTGCAACCGTGAAGGCGACAGGAATGTGGAATACAAGTCTTCAGCGGTGAGTTTTGTTGTTTCTTGAGTGCCGTTTTTGTTGCGTTGTTGTGCGCGCTGCGCAAAAAAAATGGAAGTTTGCTGCGTGGATCAGGAGTCAGTGCATGTCTTACAATAGAAATCACACCGCTGCAGCTGCAAACGGCTGATTAAATCCATTATCTGCTGTTGAAAAGAACATTAAAATTCCAAATAACAGCCGCTTCTCGCCCTGCAGTCAAAGGAGCCGCACCTGACACGATGACGGCGGACGTGAACCTGACATCCCTGCTGAATCTCTCCGACGTCCACAACAACACGAGAGGATGTTCGCTCACCAACACCGGCTTCCAGTTCTACTACCTGCCCACTGTCTACATCATCGTCTTCGTGACGGGGCTGGTGGGCAACAGTCTGGCCATCTGGATGTTCGTGTGCCACATGAGACCCTGGAGCAGCATCTCGGTCTACATGTTCAACCTGGCCCTGGCCGACTTCTGCTACGTGCTCTCACTGCCCTTCCTCATCTTCTACTACTTCAACAAAACCGACTGGATATTCGGGGACGTGCTGTGCCGGCTGCAGCGCTTCATATTTCATGTGAACTTATACGGGAGCATCCTGTTCCTGACCTGCATCAGCGTTCACAGGTACACCGCGGTCGTGCACCCGCTCAAGTCTCTCGGGAGACTGAAGAAGAGAAGCGCTGTCATCACCAGCGCCTCGGTGTGGCTGTTGGTCATTGTGGCGATTTCCCCCATCCTTTATTATTCCAGGACCGGACAGAAGAACAATTCCACCAGGTGTTACGATACCACCACCGTGGATGAGTTGCCTGGTTACTTCATCTACAGCATGGTTTTGACTGTTCTCGGCTTCTGCGTCCCATTTATTATCATATTCTGTTGCTACGGCATGATCGTAAAGGTGCTGATCTCCAAAGACATGAATAATGATATTATTAATAACGCCCCTCTGCGGCAGAAATCCATCTACCTGGTGATTATTGTGCTGGTGGTCTTCGCAGTCTCCTACCTTCCTTTCCACGTGATGAAGAACCTGAACATGAGGGCCCGGCTCTACTTCCAAACGCCAGACATGTGCGAGTTCAACAACCGCGTCTACGCCACCTACCAGGTGACGCGCGGCCTGGCGAGCCTCAACAGCTGCGTGGACCCAATCCTGTACTTTCTGGCTGGCGACACCTTCAGGAGGAAGTTGTCACGGGCCACAAAAAAAAACTCCAGGAAAGGAGACCACATTCTGCAGTCCAAGAGCGAGGAAACGGCGCTCAACAGCCTGGCAGAGAATGTGGAAAATGGAGAACGGAGGCTGTAATGAGGCTCCTGTGTACATCCGAATGCTAAAAAATTCACAATAGAGGCTGACGATGGGGAGCTCGTGTTTCAGAGCTGCCTCTCTTTTCTTAGCCTGTTAGAGTTGATAAGCTACGTGACAGTATCATGCTGTGCTCGCATCGACTCCCCCCCCCAGCGTTCCTGCCATCTCCTCTAACGTTAGCAGAGGACAAAGTGGACAAGAACAGTTTAGGAAGAGGTTCTCCAGCTGTGGATTTGGCGTGCAATCAGTAACTGCCGCTCAGATTGGTGAAATAAATGAATGCACTGGAGCAGAGCTTGCTACACGGACGCAGTGTGCAGACGGTTTTCTAATGCACATTGACCCAGAGACTCTGCTCATCACTCCTCATTTGTTCCCCCGTCTCACGCCGAGGTGGCGAAAAATGCGGTTTTTCACTGACAGCTCTTCTACGCTTTCTCTCTCTCTGTTGATGTGCTCTGTACCGGTAAAAAAAAAAGAGAACCCACAGTATTTTTGCTGCATAGCTACGACGCTAACATGAATGTTTTTTGATGCACTGTGCACAATGTTGTGACCTTGTAGAGTCGCTTGTGTCCTTGTGTCCACTAATCCAAACCTTAAGGTTGCGAAGTGTACTGACTAACTCTGACATGTGAATTCCTATTAAATACACACAAATGAAGACGGTCGTATAAGATACCTCTCAGTACCTACTGCATTCTGCTGTGTTCCTTCATCGTATGTGGAATTGTACCCTGGACTGTAAAATGGATGTTTCCTGTCAGTGTGTGTGTCTTCGTGATCCTGTGATGTGGTCGGGTACTCATCAGCAAGGGAAGTGAATCACCTGCTCTGCATATTTGGGGCCATCTGTTACTCTTCGTCAATAAATTTTGATATTTAAAATGTGCTTGATAGTGACTTCATCTAGGGGTGGGGACCCCTGGGTTACCTGCCGACGGTGGGAGCTTTAAAAGCAGCTGAATGCAGAAGAATTTGATTTGCCTGACCATTTTTTTATTTAAATCCAAGTTAAATATGAATTATAGTTTAAATATAGATAGACAAATAGTAAAGCTTTTATTCAAATTCATGCAAAACAATTTTAATGATGAATAACAACTGGATCTCCCATTTCTGAGAGCTTGTTATTGGTTAAAAGTGTGCACTGTGAGAGCTGTTTTCATTTGGAGCCATTCTGGAGTCCTGCCTCCAGCCCCGCTCCTCCTCCTCCTCTTTCTTCTCTTCTTCCTCTGCTCTTCTACCCATGTCTCAGCAGCGCCAGGAGGAAATTAGGGGAAGGGGAATAATGAGGAGTGGCGTGTCCAAAAGCCGCTTTTGTGCCCGTCAGTGTGTTTTGGAGTTATTGATGCAGATGGGAGAGGCGAACGAGCCATCTTCGGGACCCCGGGGCCGTCTTCTCCCAGGTCCGGTTTCAGTCACTAGTGTTTGTAGTGATGGGAGGGAGAAACTGAGTCAGCCCAGGGATGTTGATTTTTTTTGTTTGTAAAATGTTTTTAACACTTGAACAAAGAAGAAGAGCCAAGAAGTCTTAAAGTGAGCTTGAACCAAGCCTGAGTACCTGTGCTCAAATGCTTGAGGCTTGAATCTTGACTTGCAGGAAGGTGGAATGCCTCACTGTTGCTACTTTTTCTCTGCTCAGATCCTTTCCTTTTACCCCAGTCGAGTTGGAACAGTTAAACCTAGAGCAGGGTTTTGTTCCCCCAAAGGCAAGAATGGAGCTTTATGCACCAGTGGCACCTAAGAACACAGATTGTGTGTGTTCCTGCTGTTGGCATGGGAGGCCCAGAGGGGACAATTCTCCTCCAGCTTCAGTGTGAACACCAAGATTGGAGATTTAGAGTGGGAACTGGTGCAACGTCATCAATCACTGACGCACCTCCGTCCTGAGCCAAATTACCTACAGACAAAAGCGCAGCGACAGCCTTAATCCAAAGCACGGGTCGTGGGAAAGTAGCCCTGACTTTGCTGCCTTTAAAGAAAAAGGAGCGGAGACACCAAAAGTGAGTGTACTCTTTAAAAGAAGGGATGAAAATGGTTCTGATGTGGCAAACACATCCAATGCAGTGGTTCATATTGCATACCTGCTCTTTTTTTTTGTTCTTGCATGCCAGCATATTCTAAGTGGGGGGTGTGATTTCTCATTTCTTCACAAAAGGCAGGTGGGTCGATGTCTCAGTGGTAGCCAAGCGGAGAATAAATTTAATTTACACTTGATTGGATTTTTTATCATCATAATTTCTTCTACTTTGTCTGCTTGTCAGTACTAATCCATAATGACGAAAGCCTCTGAAAGCCTATGAAAGTCTTCTTTTAAACCAACCCTGCAAGTGTCATCAATGTCTGGGTGCAGAGCCAATGACAGCCTCAATAACTTACAGAAATGCTGTGTACACAGCAGGTGGCATACGACGTTCAGACGGGACTGACAAACAAGGCCGCGTGTTTCTGAGAGCAGGTGCTTTCATTTTTCAGCTCTCATAAATCTCAGGATCAATATCTCTGCAGCCTCTGCTGTCGAGCTGCTCGCTGATTTTCTGCCGCTTGCAGGTAGAGTCGTCTATCAGCGCGACGGATTGACTGACTGGCTGCGGTCTGCAGAGCTTCAGCTTGGTAGGAGACGCTCGGAGGCAGAAACCATCCCGCCAGCCTCTGTCTACGTCTGCACGTTCTTCATTTGGTAAAATTGGAGTCGGCGCAGTTGATGAGCAGATGTGCAACCAGGGCGCTGTGACCAGGTCAACAAGGACAACGGAGATCGTTGATAAAGAGACGTAGAAAAACGAGGGAACGAGCAGAACAAAAAATAGATGGGCTGTGGATATTTGAATTGGAGGGTGCCTGCTGGTTTTTGGGAACCTTTAGAATGGTTCAGGTTGACGGGTCCAGGAGGCCCAAACTTGGTTGATCCATGCTGAACCTGTTTCCTGCAGCAGGCGTCATCTGACGGCGACCTGCTGATCTGGGTTCTGGTGTCTGCCTCTTCCACACGGCTTTTTCACCCCGCTTTGCCATTGCTGAGCTGGAGATGAGGAGTCTTTGTGGAAAATGCTCTCATAACCTCACCTCCGTGACTGAGAGGGGGGATTAAACCTAGGGGATGTCTGTTTATGCAGTGGGTGAATATGGAGACTTTACATGTGCACGTGCTGAAGAAAGTGAAGCTGAAACTTACCTCTGGTCTTTGCAAGGTTCTCTGAAGGTCACTGTCAATGTGCACTAAACATAAACCAAGTCAAAGATGTATTTTTTAAGGAGAGTGTGTCATTATTTTGACACTGTCCCTCCATTTCTTAGGGTTTTTATCTAAAGGTAGAAAAATCCTTTTTTGGTCTTGGATCTATTACAAATTTCAAGCAATTATTCATTCTTTCATCTTCCTAACCGCTTCATACCCTGTGGTGTCGCGGGGGTCTGCTGGTGCCTATCTCCAGCTACCTGAGCGCAAAAAGCAGGGGATACACCCTGGACAGGGCACCCGTCTGTCGCAGGGCACACACACCATTCACTCACACATTCATACTCAACGGACAATTTAGAGTCTCCAATTAACCTGGCATGTTTTTGGACTGTGGGAGGAAGCCGGAGTACCCGGTGGGAACCCACACGCACACAGGGAGAACATGCAAACTCCGCACAGAAAGGCCGGCAGCAGCTGGAAGCGAACCAACGACCTTCTTGCTGTGAGGCAACAGCACTAACAGCTGCGTGCGGCCCGCTGTTATCATATATTTAACTTTTTTCCTTCAAACAAGTCTCCAAATTCAAATGATTTGTGATGATATTTTGACTTTGAAAATTCAAACCAATTCAAACACTGCAGTAGCAAATCTCTCTAACGACTGTGTTGGCCATTTTTCTTTGTCTTTAAAACTTTGACGTGGCTCCTTCAGAGGTAATTGCTTTAAAGTAAAGTAAATTTGCTCTGAAGGTTTGTCTCCTATTTTATGGAATGCGTTTGTATTTTTCCTGCTTTTCCTGGCAGTGACAGTGTCTATTTTGCTGCGGCTGCGTGACGTTAATGATCCACCAGCGCTGTCAGGAATTTGAACTCCTGAGATGAGTGTTTTCTGTGTTGGCACGAGAGGAACACGCCATCGCCATTCAGGCCTGGCAAGTGGCATTCTCAGGTTTTTACTGCTGCTGAGCTCTTAGTTTGGGTGTGGGCTCCTTATTAAATCAAGATAAGACTGGATGATCGACTTCCTGCATAACTGCTGGACTTTCTAGAGTGTGTTTCTGGACTGTCTTTAAGAGACACATCGTTGTATTCTATTTATGTGGGGATTCTTTTATAGACATAATCCTTTGAAGTTCAGAGCCCAACAAAATTGGTCTCGCTTCACTTCGATAGCGGAATGGATCTTTTAGTACTCAGCATGTAACAAGAACAAGGAAACACACACACAGACACATGCTCACTCACACACACACTCACATACATAATGGATTCACCCTGAATCTGTGCATATTTACACACTCCTTTGTGATCCATTAGCAAAAAGAGACGACCATCACTGGAGTACATTCCACTTTCAGCTGACCAAATTGTTTGTCCTCAAAAAAGTACCAACATTAAAATCGGCCAAAACACAAATGGAGGAAATTAAAAGTTATGACATTCACAAGGAGCTGAATCAGTTTTTTTACCCACAAATCCCTTGTCAGTATTATTACCATACTGTGTGATTACACACACACACACACACACATTCACACACATACACACACACACACACACCACCTTCATATTTGTGCTTTCCATTTTTTCCTCTTCCCTCTTCAGCCTTGTTTAGATTCTATTATCCTCTGCTGTTTGCCTGCCTCACCCTATTAATCCTAGCAGTTCCGTGTGCGTGCGTGTGTGTGCGCGCGTGTGTGTGTGTGTGTAGGCCGCACTGCTGAGAGTGCAGGCTGGCTACCAAATAGCTGCCAGTGATTAATGGGTTAGGTGAGATGAAAAACAGCAGCACACAGACACACCCTGTGCAGGTGTCCCATTAATGCTTCTTTTGTCTGGGGGGCTTCAGTGTTTTTGTTTTCTTTTGTCTTATTTCAGCCTCTGTAGGCGAATGCAGACTCAAGCAGGTTGCATCTCAGTCAACTCAGGCTCAGATTGAGGACTACACACCTGAGAGGAGTGGGAGGCAGGCGGATGGTTGCAGCAGAGATCATCCTCCTGCTTTGGCACCTCCATTGAACCTGCATGTGATTTTCCCTCACCTTTCGGGATTCCCCTTCATGTGGACGTGTCCGTCTGTAAGATGACCCGCCTGTCCTGAATTCCCTTCTAAACTTAGCCGGGTTGACAGCAGCTATGAGTGGCCATCGTCGGGGGTCGGCAAGGAGGTGGGGGTCGGGCCCAGGCATCAGCTGACGTCACCTGTCATGTAGCGATCGTTAATTGGGAGTTTTAAGGCTTTTGTGGCAGCTGAGCAGCCACATGACTGACAGGGAGTCAGTTCTGGGTGAGAAGCCGGGAACCTTTGTGGCCAGGTTATCTGGCCGGGGTGAAAACACCCTGGTCATCTGTTTGGTTTGTGTTTCCACAGAACCCTGAATTTCCAGAAAATGGAAGTGAGACTGTACAGGTCAGATTGCTTTTGTTGGGAAGCTTCAATGGCACAACATCCTGAAAGGCTTCATAAAACACCCCCCTCCCAGCCTTTCCCATTCCACCTCCCATCAACATGGGACTGGCTAAGATTGCTTTGGACCAAATCGCTCTATTTGTGCAGACGCAGAACCCAGATTCTTCTTATTTGCCGCAATATTGAACTGGATTGGAACAAAAAAGGGTGTTTCCACATTCCCTACATCCGCCACACTCCAAAGCAGTTAAAGAAAAACAGCTTTCCTCACTGTTCTGAACTTCCCAGAAAGGAAGTGAGAATGTCAGACCTTTCTTCTGTAATGATGGCGGTGATATCGGGCCTCTCCCTCCTGAACTTTGACACTCCCCCCTCCAGCAGGCTGCAGCACTGGACACAGCGTATGTATTATTAATGATATCCAGATTCCACGCTTGAAAAGCCTGCTTTGTGGGCTGGATGAAAGGTTCTCTGTTCTCCCTCTCACGTTTCTCGGGACATCATATACTCCCTCCGTTGTTCACGGCATCTTTGACACTTGAGTTTGCCTGTAGAAATGCACAACAATGTCAATGAATTTATCCGTTTTCTCACCAGACTGTCGGGGCTTTGTTTCTGGACAGGAAAGTGTTTAACTCAGAACAACAGCCTTTTGTTTAAAGCTGATGAGACAATAATGGTTTTTGTCAAAAGGAGAACACCTCTGTTTGTTTTTTGCTCAGTTAAGATTGTGAAGTTGTAAAACTGCAGATGTGTGACGCGAGTCAAACTGGTTCTTATTTAAATCGACACATGCGCCAGGCGCGCTGCACATGACACAGAATCCCAGAGCCTTCCCACACACCTGGGAGGATAGCTGCAGGTACGTTACGGCTGTCACATCGGTTAATGCAAGTCTGCCTCCCTCTGGTGGACAATAGGACTCACTGCAAATGGTTCCTGACGCATTTGGTTTTTTATAATAATACATCACACAGTTAAGTTCTGCAGTTCAGTTTTAACATCGTTAGAAAAACATTGAAAACGGCTTCAGTTAATTACACTGACATTAAAAGTGACTGTTATTATAAATGAGCTGTGTTTTAACACCTTAATATTGTGTTGCAGTGAGAGTTTGACTTTAATCTCCAGATTTCTGCGTTGGTGTTGCAGTGGTGAGGAATGAGCACCTCAGACCATTTGACTCTTTCATACATTTAAATGAGTCTGAGTACAAATACAAACAACATAATCGCATTCGTTAATGCAGCGGGGGGTCTCGCTGTTGGTTTTTCCTCCTTTGAATTCGCGGCCCTAAAAATGTGTGAACGGCCTCCGTGTCCCCGCAGGATGAAAACATCGGAAGGGTTTTATCCCCACCAATAATTAGCTGGATGGCCTGAGACTATTTAATTAGTCTGCTGTCACTGCCACAGGACAGGCTCTGGCTTGGTGTTTCCAGTTTAAAAGTAATAAAAATGCTATGTGAAAACTGCTGCACACCCAACGTCAGACGCTCCAAAGTGATGAATAGCCGAGGGAGAAAAAGAGATGCTTTCATCAGTATTCCTCAAATACTAAGACATTTTCACCAGGCGGCCAGCGCGGCCTCATGTGAATGCTAATTTTGCAGAAACACGCTGAAATAGCATCAAAACTTTTTATAGATTACATGCCTGTCCAAATGTAGCAACCACTTTTTGACAAATTGACTTATTTTTATCTAAAACTTATTTGACTTTAGAGGAAGTAAACTAATCTTTACAAACCACATGACCGCAGTGTGAAACAGCACACATCACCATTCTTACACTCCTGTGTGTGTCTGTGCGTGTGTGTGTGAAGCGTATTCGTGTTTGTCTAATTATCAGTAGTGTGTCCGAACAAACCCTGCTTGTCCGGGACGGCCTGGTTTTACACCCACAGAGATCATTCTCACAGACGTGCCAGTCTACGTCACAGAACTCAGTCACGTTACCCACCCTCCCTGAGGAGAGACGCCGCCATTCTCTCCAGAGCTTGACTGATTCCTTAATGGGGTTTTGAGGAGTGACCGGCCACGTGACAGGTCAGTCCGCATGTTTCATCTCTAAAACAACAACACTTGAGGTGACGCAGGTTTCTTTCTAAACGCCCCAAAGCAGTTTGAGTGTGCTGAAGCTTCTCTGCCCACTCTGAACATGTCTTCTGGGCTCCATTTATCAGGGATGCTTTTACAGATCACATGTGAATGTATGCTAGCGTTCATGGGGCCAGTGAATTAAAGCCCTATTGATCCGGCCGTGTCTCCCATCGATCCCTGCAAGCGATGAGGTCATGACTGCGGTTTAATCATCTCGACGCTGTGCTGACAGGCATTGATCTGAACCCGTGGTTATTTCACATGTGGCAAAAGGGACATTATAATGGATTTATCCACACCCAAATACACACACATTCAGAAAGTATTCAAATGATTTACTTTATGATGACGCTTGTTCCATTAATTCCTACACTGAGAATGAAACTTTAGGAGTAGTTTAGGTATTGATTGGACTGAATTATAAGAGAATTTCAGGAAGAAATCAGGAGTTCTGCATTTTTGGAAAACCAAAATATGACACAACTTGGACAAAAACTTCAGTGTCCCAAGACCGCTTCACAAGGTTGCTCACATGAGTGGCCGCTTCACCATTCTTGTTACCTCATTTTAGTCTAGACAGCAAATGCTACTTTGCGGTGCTATAAATCTACATTTTATCTATTTTCACTGTGTTAAATTGAAATAAAAACTTGGATTTTACAATCCAGTTCACCTTCTTTCAGATCTTGGCTATGGAACACACATAAGCCCATGTTGAGCAACAGGCTAACAAAGTACATCAGATAAGTGTTTCCCGTAATTTCCTGAGCGTGACTCAGGCAGTAGTAAGATCATGGATTAGCAATGTCGAAACTAAGGTGTGGCAGGCCTTCCGAGCGCTGCGCTGACTGTGCAATAACAGACGTCGCGCCACCTTGAACGCAACATATTTGAGTGACGTCATACGCAGACTGCGTAAACGCGATCAGGAAGAGGGGGAAAACAGAGCGCTTGAAAAGCCAGCGAAAACTATCAAGCTCAGTAACGGAAGTGACAATTTAAAAGTCAAAAATGACCGTGATTAAAGCTCGAAAACGTCAGTAACACGTGAATTAAGCTTACATTGTGACTTGAATAAAAAAATGTAAGTTTTTTAGTAAATTATTACGTTGATTATGCGGGCGATATAGTGCCACCTAACTTTTATTTTGAAATTAATTGAAGGAAGAAGTAAGCCATTGTTTTGGGAAGTGAGACGCCGAGGGAAGCAGCGGGCGCACAGCCGCTGAGTTGAGCGAGAACGGGGCAGCTTGCTCAAGAACCGGCTGGGCTGTCTTGGGGAGCGCAGCCTACCTCCAAACAAATGTTGACCGAGGTTCGGAAATAACCGTCTTCACCTGCGGAACGGCATTAGAAGGCGGCCACGCCCCGTGTCGATCGACTGGAGCGTGTAGAAAACCGGAGAGAGGTTTGAAACGCAGCGAGGCGGCTAGCGGGCTCACAGCGGAGAGGAAGCAGGAGCGTCGGCTCATCGGGGAACCATGAGAGAGTACAAAGTAGTTGTTCTCGGCTCCGGCGGAGTCGGCAAATCCGCACTAACCGTCCAGTTCGTGACGGGATCCTTCATAGAGAAATACGACCCCACGATAGAGGATTTCTACAGAAAGGAGATCGAGGTGGATTCCTCCCCGTCCGTCCTGGAGATCCTGGACACGGCGGGGACCGAGCAGTTCGCCTCCATGCGAGACCTGTACATCAAGAACGGACAGGGCTTCATCCTGGTCTACAGCCTGGTCAACCAGCAGAGCTTCCAGGACATCAAGCCCATGAGGGATCAGATCATACGGGTGAAACGGTACGAGAGGGTGCCGATGATCCTGGTCGGAAACAAAGTGGACCTGGAGGGGGAGAGGGAGGTGTCGTCCGGGGAGGGGAAGGCGCTGGCGGACGACTGGAACTGTCCATTCATAGAAACTTCAGCCAAAAACAAAACCTCGGTGGACGAGCTGTTTGCAGAGATCGTCCGACAGATGAACTATGCCTCCACACCAAATGGCGACGACCAGTGCTGCTCGTCTTGTGTCGTTCTTTAAGGAAAAGAAGAACCATCTTTTTTTTAATTCTTTGCTCAGTTTTAAGTTTGCAATGGTAAGTTGGGGCCCTAACACATGACTGTGGTTAGTTACTTTTTCACGTGAACCATCAGTTGTTTGTCTAGTGTAGATCATAGAAAATGTCGGTTTTTCTAAGAGGATGCCTTGGTGTCACATGTTTGCTGTCCTAACGTGGAACCAGGGGCGAACTCTGGCTATTGTTGTGCTAAGCAGATTGGGGAGGAGTGTGGAGGGCCAGCCTCAGACTGTTTTGACAAGATCTAAGTCACTAGTCCTGAATCTGAGCTCCCACAGTGGAACTCAAAAAGCTTACATGGCATTTTCCTGACCGAGGAGTCGGGAGATTCCAACGTTTCTGTCTGACCTACATTCACACATCCTCCCTGATCGAAGGCCAGGACTCAGCCTGAAGTCTGGACGACGCTCATGGGTCAGAAGTTGCGTGACTGACATCTGTCTCTTGTTTGTGGCAGTGTGTTGCAGCGAGCGTGTGCCGTCAAACTCTTCTTCTTCTACAACACCCACCCCCCCCCTCCCTCCAGGCCCCGGAGGAAAACGCAGGGTGGAATGTTGCAAGGGGGGGGGGGTGCGAGAGGAGAAGGAGGGGAGCGACAGAGGGAGGGGCCAATTCTTCAGGAATTCTGCCGGTTTGGAGTATCTTTGCTGCCATTGATGGGTGTCCAGAGTCGGTGTCAACGCAGCCCCAGACCGGGTACAGCGACAGTACTTGAACTGAAAACAGAGAGCACCACTTAGACACTTATAAATGGATATTTCTAGTCAAAAGAGACTTTATTTTGATAAATACCTGCACAATCTGGGGCAGGGAGAGATGGGGGTGACGTCCCTGCCTGCCTCTTTAGGAGCTGTGCTCCAAAATACTCCAAAACCTCTTTTTCTTTTTCCTCCCCTCCCAAAGTCAAAGCAAACAGATGCCACTTTTCTGCCGGTGGAGCTTACACGCCGTGTGCCACTCTCTTTTTTTTTGGGTTACCCCTGCGCCCTACACCTGCTCATCAGCGAGCAGGAGGACCTCAGCTGACGTGACACACGGGTCGGTTATCTGCTCGCCTTTGTGTCAAGTGCCTTTAAAAAATAAAAAAACCAACCAATCAGCTGTCTCAGATTTAGTGCCAACCTACACGCATCGCCAAACAACCCTTCATCCCGCTTGTTGTGAACTTCTGGATAATCAGACAGGGAGGAAAGCTGAAAAAAAACAGTGTTTTGCTTCATTTTTATCACTAAAAGGTGTTTTTTTTAATATGTTTTGCTGGTTAAATCTGGTCTTAGTCGTATCTTCTACTGCACAGGTACTGGAAACACGACGACCTTTTATCTTCCAGGCCGCTTGGATGATCCTACTCTCTACGTTCTTTTTATTTTTGTCGTTTTTAGCCAGAAATGTGATGATGTACCGTTGACAGATCTAACTTGATTGTAAGTTCGATTTCAGGTGAGCCGTTTTAACAGTGGCCTGTGCTGTTTAAAAAAAAAAAAGACTTTTAATAGCAAATGGCATTTTTTTAAAAAGAACCCAGAGCTGGTGTTTTGTCTTTGTTGTACCTACCAGAGTGGTTGTGTGCAGCTTCAACACACTTAAATACACACACACACACACACACACACGTTATATTAATCACCTCTCGTGGTTGTTAAAAGGTGAAAATCTGGTGCGAACCCAGGGAAAATTGCAGGAAAGATGACTTTTCTTGCAACCAAAGATCGCAGGTGTTGGATAGTGGAGCTTTTTTTTTTGCACATTCATGCAGGTGTAACTATTGAGTCTGCGTCGTAACACTGAGGAAGCATGTGTGAAGCCCACAGGGGACAGGTGGGGACTCCTCGTTCTCCATGCTCGTCCTTTAAACCCTCTGTTTTTGTGTCTTCTGGGCTGAAGTGCATCGATTTCGGCCGGCGCTCTGACAGGCCCGGTTATGCAAGCCTCAGATAGGTTTTTATACCTCCTGTGTGTGGGCGGTCAGCCCAGAGACTCGCCATTCTCGGTGCAGCGCGCGTGTGTGTGGGTGTAGTGTTGTGCTGCAGCTCTGCCTCTCCGCTCCTGTTTTACCTGCCGGGCCTACCTACACCCGGAACCAGTTTCCCCGTGTCCCCCCGGAGCATTTGAAGGGTCTGGCTGGGCTCTACTGGATAGAGGAAGTTGAGGTCCTGGTGTTTTTTGGCGGCGCTTCCCTCACAGCGTGCGGTGAGGTCGGGACCCAAGGGCCGGACTGGAAGACGGGTCATAACTGAACAGCCACTGTGTGTGTGCGTGTGTGTGTTACTGACATATACTAAATTCCTCAGTGTGTATTTGCATTCTTTTGCTATGGCATGGCCTGTGCTCTGGAAGTGTTTTATTTGCTGCTGATGTGCAGTCCGACCCAGTTACTGTCAAGTCTGCACATACAGTCGCCGCTACAGTATTTTCAGTTTGTGTGTCAAAGTGCACACGCTAGGTTTTCTTTTCCCCCCGCTGCCTGCAGCGAAACAGACAGCGTTGCTGCTTAATGCGTACTTCCAGCCTTGGCCGTGCCGTTTTATGCGACTGTTTAATAGCAGCCGTTCCCGTCCTTTGCTGCATTCAGCGCAGGCCGCAACTCGTCCACGGCTGCGCTAAGCCGAGGCCGACGGCACGTTTGTGCCTTCGCTTCCGACCAGATGGCGCAATCAGACAGAGCTATAGGTACCAAGGATGGATGGATGAAAGGGATCTGCAGCCGTGCCCCAGATATTGTAAACACCCCCCCACCACCACCACCACCACCTCAGACCGCCGCACAGCCGTAAACATCTGATAGCAGAAGAATTTGCCCTTTGAAGATCAAGCCGCCCGTCAGGCTGTGTGTCATCTTCTTCTACTTCTTCTTCTTCTTCCAGGCACTGCGGAGGAGAAAGTTTCGCTTCTCTTACCCTCGACACCAGCCTGCTCTAGGAAATCGCTGGTGATCGGCGGTTACAGGAGTTCCTGCTTCTCGGTGGTTGCCCGTTGTGGTGGATGGTCATGTGATGCGGTTGCCATGGTTATAGGAAGGGGGGGTTGGGATGTGGTGCGGCTGCTGGGGTTGGCCCGGTGACCTAAGGGAGTCCAGGCACAGCTGAAATAGGCTGGAACTGTTTGAACACCTCTGTTTTCTCACCTTTACTGCTGGAAGGGGGGTTACTCTGTTTTACTCTGTTTTACCCTGATTTACTCTGATTTACTCTGTTTTACTCTGTTTTACTCTGATTTCGGCGTTTGTACGAGCGGTTCTCAACTACCAGAACAGCTCTGTTGCTGAGGAATGTTGATTTCACAACCGCGTCTGTTGTTTTCTTTCAGCCTTTTTCATTATTTTTTCGTTGTTGAAGCATCGGCTCTGACAGGAAGTGTTGCGACAGAGCCAGAAAGAGTAGGTGGTATGCGTGAGTGTGTGTTGGCATTTTTTTTTTTTTTTTTAACATGGGACTTAATCACTATATAGGTTCCTGCTTGAATTACAGACTTCTCTTTCTCTCACACCGTCATCGCTCTATTTTAGAGGCTCTCTTGTGCTCCACAGTGTGTTTTTTCCCCCTCTTTTTTTTTTCTTGCTTGTGCGTGTGTGGTGGCAAACGTAGTCTCCGCTGCAGCTGTGTTTTTGGGTTTTACGGCACTCGTCTGCTCTTTCTGAATGCAGCATTACCATAACAACGCAGGAATGACCGTCCCTTCCTTGTTTGTTTTCCCCTCTGAGGCTGAATAAGCTGTGTTTTTGCTGTCTTCAGCTAAAACACGACATGAATACACACACACATACACGCCATATTTTTCCTAGGTTGGGTCCTTTTGAACGACATACTTGGTTGAAAAAGTGTGTGTGTTTGTGTCCACATAACCGACTTGTGAGTCTTATCAATTCTTAGCTGTTTTGATCGATCAACCGGGCCGGTCTTCCCACAGTCCGTGCAGAGCGAGCCCAGCCTGTCAGGCCGCTGCCCTCTCTGTAGACCAGGGAGCGGCCTTCTCTCTCAGAGCCAAGGTGGGAATGTCCCGCAATTCCTCTCATTCCTGCCATTCCTCCATCTGTAATGTCTGAACATGTCTTTAGCGCGAAGTGCAACAGAGCCGGGGCAGGAGGAGGAACCGGCAGACTTATTTATGGGCCGATTCCTGGATTCCCTACATTTTGCGTGGGTAAACTCCTGGACTCACCAGAGAAGCTGCTTCAGTTTGTACTAGATGAACTGGGAAAAGGAAAGTAGGCCAGAGCAGCCTGTCAGACAGGACTAGTCAGTCCTCGCGTCCTCTCTGCAGGTTAATAACTTTTGTTCTGATCTCAATGAGGACGTGTAGCGCTTAAGGATCTGACTGGTAATTAGGTGAGTTCATTTTAATAAGAATTAAAATGGAAAGAAATGGGTCATTGAGTGTTCCGTCTCTCTGAATGACACACAGCGCTTCACCGCTGTGAATGAGGTCCGTGGCGACGGGCTTGTGGCTGTCCCCCGGCCTCACCTCGCTCCCCCGTGGTCTCAGATGCAGCTCCCACAGTCTGGGTGTGGTTTCTCTTTGGCCTTTCTGTCTGCAAATGTTACCACGTGTTGCACTCGATAACTTAATCCTCAGCTGACTGTGCCTGTTTGGGTGACTTTTTTTTTTTTTTAAAGGTTCGGGTTGGAACCTCAGCCCTGCTGGAGGTTTGGAACTATCGATTTCAGCCCCGTTCCAAGATAATAACACCCACGCCCTCCGACCACCGGCCCCAGTGAGAGGGTGCACGTCTGCTGTGGCAGCCATAGAAACCTAGCTTGTCTTGAACCTCTCTGACACAGTTTTCAAAAGAACTTTTTTTTTTTTTTAAAGATCCGGTTTAAACCCCACCCCTGCTATAGTTTTGAAACTACCCATTTCACCCCCCTCCCAAAATAATAACCCCCCCCCCCCCCCCCCCCCCCCCCCATTAAAAGGGTCCACCTCTCCTTTCCCACCCATAAAAACCTACCTTTTCTTAACCCTCTCTAACACATTTTTCAAAAAAAACAAAACTTATTTTTTAACTTTTTTAAAAAAAAAAAATATTTCCTTCCCTAAAATCACTCCCATTTTCTAACTAAATTTATTTTCCTTCTTTTTCCTTTTTTACAACCCTTTACTCTTTTGACCTTTATGTTTAATCATAGATTTTTTCATTTTCCATTTGAGGGTACAAAAGCGCCCACCACCACCACCACCCCCCATCAGTTAGAATTGTGTTCAGAAGGAGGTTTGTTGCATTTTCCCCTAGGGCCTGATGCCACCTCACGTGACTGCCCCCATCACTGCAGTACTACCCTCCTGTCACCACGGAAACGTTAGCTTTCTGACTAACGCGCCGCGACATCAGTGCCACCCCCTCACCCCCAATTCTATCTCTTTTTTCACCGTTCGCCTCCCCCCTAGTTATTACTATCGGTCTTTCTCCTGATCGGTTCGTTATCCCCTGCTAGTTGGAGATCATTTGTTGCAGTGTTTTTACAGTTGTTTACCCCTCCCACATCCTCCCATCAGCAGATTCACCACCAAGCATCTCCCCTGAGGGAGGGTTACACAACAAGGGGGAGGAAAAGTGAGCAAAAAGCCTCAGATTTCCTTTTTAACATGCTAATTCATGCTAATTAAAATAAATTCCATATCAAATAAGTGAGGTCAGTTTTTTTTTAAATGGTGTTGACACAAAATATGTGTGTGTGTGTGTGTGCTTGTATCGTTATCCAGGTTTTACAGCTGATTGTCGGTGGTGCTGTTGCGTGGGTGATGCTCCAGCAGGAGTGTGTCTCAACAAGCGCTGGAACATGAGTTGAGTTTGCGGCAGTTGAAAGAAACGCGTCAACACGTAACGCCAGGTTGTTGCAGCATGAGTCACCCATTCTTTCATTTTCACCGACACCTCGCTGTCCTTCCCGGTATCGCATGGACACACGGAAATGCACCAGCTGTGCAGAAACTCCTCAGAAACTGCAGGGGCTCCTCCGTAGGCCTGCAAGGTGCATGTCCCGCGTCTGACCTCCTTTGTGCTGAAATAATTTCTGAGAATGTTTTTTGGTAGAGGCCATAGGAAATTACTCATATCCTGCTTGGAGCTGTGGAGGAGGAAGTCTCCCGTGACCCGGGATGTTGTAACCTACTGACCCACATGGTGAGATCTGAATGTAGGGTGAGGAAGGATGATACGGTTGTGGGGTAGATCCATAACCACACCACTGAGAGCGTACAATCACAGGATGTAGCTATGGACCAAAGGGTGACAACATGGGATGTTTCACAGCTGTTTATGATATTAGCCTGTGTGCCAACTCTACATCATACTTCTACACCACTGTGCTATTGTGATGACCTGACTCAGGGTGTAGTTCCTCCTTTTGTCCAGTAAGAGGAGAAACCTGGAATCAGGACTCTTTCCATACACTGTGCGTCCAGTCAGTTCAGCTTTACTTGCACCTCCCTGCCTGCGGCTCAGTACGGCTGGCTGCAAAGCAATTTACCGATCAGTGGGAGTGCTCGAATTTAGGCTCCGCCTGCTGAGACGTGCGCGCCCTAATCCCGAGCGCTGCAGGGTTTTAACTGAAGAAAACTCTACAAAGCACACCACCACTCTGCGCCTTCTGGGGATCTTAATTTGTTGTCCTAAGTGCTGAAATCGAAAGGGGATCCAGTTTTCTCTGAAGAGAAGGCTCTGATAGGGACTCTTCTGTGAACTACCTTCATCCCTAACATGTAGCTTGAAGGACCTTCACTTCAAAATGAAGAATGGAGTGCGCGGGACAGTATCGGGTGTAATACTTGTCACATGTGTCATGTGATGAGATGCTGAAAAGGGAATAGTGTGCTTACAGGAAGGAAGGGTGTTCCTGTCTAAGACTTCCTGTCCTGCTGTGCGAGACAGTTTCAGGCCTGTGCTGCTCTTTTCTCCTCTTTTTTTCCAATGCCCAACCTTACTTAACTTGCTTGAAGCCTCCCGCCAGCTTGTTGAACACATGACCAAAGTTGACCTGGTCCTTTCTTCCCTGTCTAGTTGCACTTCTTTTTCTTGTTCCTCTTCTGGAATCAGTAGGTTCCACTAATCAGATACACTGTTACAAACAGCTCTGCTCAGATTATCACGCCGGGGGAGCCACAGCCATTTTTGCAACGCTGACTGTGTTTGTACCATTTAAGTCTGCACAACAATACTCAGAAGGATGTTGTCTCGTTTTGCCTCGATGCTACGCTAAAATAAACTAATTTCCACTAATGCCAGCAACATTATAAGAACAAAAAGAAATCATGCTTCTTATCTTTTATTAGTCACTCGAATGCTCAGAACTCGTGCTTTTTCTGCTTAGAATATTCACTCATCAAGAAAATGTGCATTGATGAGTGTTTTTATTTACTCATTTCAAAGGTTGTGGGCCTGATATTGAGAACACCCCTCCATACAAGCAGAGACACACACGTGCACATCTGAGTGCACATTTCTGAATGTTCAGAACTTTTCCCTCCTGCGGCCTCTGGGTTTGCCTCCATCTTGATGCGTAAGCCTCCAGACCATATGGACCACAGGGGGCTTATTTGGACCCCTGTGGTCACGTAGGGCCTGTTGTTTGGAGGGAGTTTGTGGGTATTTGTGTCAGCTCTTGGGCTGTTCGGCAGTTTCTTTCATCAGTCAGGACCAGAGGAGTTGAAACTGTTTTGTGATGTTTGTCTAAATCGGGCTGTGATCTGTCATCTGTGAATGCTAAACGGCGCAGGCAGATGGCTCTGCAGTTCTCTCAGTGACTTGCTGTCTCTCTCTCTCTCTCTCTCTCTCTCTCTCTCTCTCTCTCTCTCTCTCTCTCTCTCTCCCTCTTTTCCCCTTTGTCTTATCCATCACATTTCCACTTTGTGTTTCCACTGTGTGTGTGTGTGTGTGTGTGTTTGTGTGTGTGTGTTCTGGTAGGAATGTCTACCCTGCTGACCATATGGTACAACACTGCCTGCTGGGCGCTGATAAAACCTGCAGACAGACAGGCA
>CAAE01014537.1:40745-130640 GCA_000180735.1 Tetraodon nigroviridis | reverse complement strand
CGATAATTCCAAGACACCAAAGAATCCACTTTTTTAGATTTTTGTGTGCAGCGTAAGGGCTCGATTAGCTGCAAACTGGATGAATTATTTAAACCGCAAAGAGAAAACTGAGGCGGGGGAAAAAAAATCCACCGGGATGAAAGACTACAATCGCAGTCATGTAGAATCAACACTGAGTGTATTCAAGCCCTTTTCCTCGCAGCATTCCAGCGGCTTCAGCAGGGAAAATACATACTTGACATCCTTTCGTATTTGTTGTTTTTTGTGTTTTCATTGGATGTGAGAATGCATTAGCTGGGAATCTATCTGAGTGGGGAGGTGAGTCACTGTGAAGTTACTGGAAAAATACAGATTATAAGGGAGCTAAGGGAGCTTTAAAAAGCTCTGGGCTTTTTAAATGGTCTCACACTGCAGCTGTATTTAGTGGCAGTCAGCACGTTCCCACTCGAGGATTCCACAGACCCACCTGAAATTTCTGCTAAGTTTTGGTAACCCATTTGACTTCTGTTTCTCATGTTTGTGTCCTCAAAGACACAGTCGCACCGAGAGGAGTTCACTAATTCCAGACTTCAGTGCTGAGGAGAATCACAGCCGTGTAATCGACAAGTGCGACCGACGTGGAAAAATAGCTGATGTCTAAGGAAACTCGGAAGCAAAGAGGACTAAAAAAGCCCCTGGCAGAGTGACTGAGGCTATAATTTCTGAAGGAGAGAGAGAGGGGGAGGGAGAGAGAGAGACAGAGAGAGAGAGAGAGAGAGAGAGAGAGAGAGAGAGAGAGTATGTGTGGTACAGAGGAACACGCGGTGGAACGTCTCCTGGCTGCACCAATAATCCAAAGGTCAGCAGGTGGATGCAACACCAGTTTAGGTGTAGGTGTGTTTGAGGACCTCAGATGTTTGTGAGGGGAATCAACATCATCATCACTTGGAGGAAGATATTTACTAGCTTTCTCAAATAATATAATAAAGAAATGAAATCATAATTGTGTTGGAATGTGGAGAAACTCCAGCGAAGGTTTGTCACCTTCACACATTCACAGTTTCTTCACCAGCCCACGTAATGCTGTTTGTCTGGGTGGAAGTGTTGTTATTAGCGCTTCCTCTTGAAGTTCGTCTGTTTGTCCTGCTGCTGTGTACTCGTATAGCGTGCATATATGCTAATGCGCTTCTATGACAGTGTTGCATAATGTGCTGTTTATCACCTAAACAAATATTTTGACTGAAATGTTGATTTTTCTACCTCCGTTGTTCCAAGTATGAAGAAATACCGCCCGTGACTGCAGGAGCTGCAGAATATATATTAAAAATAAATTAAAAAGCATAGCTGCATTTGGTGTATTTACATTACATAATCATGTCTCAGGATTCGATAAAAACCCCGTCAGCAGCTTTTAAACCAAACTGGCTCAAATAAATCACTCATTTTCATTCTTCACTTTTGGTATTGCACCACAAAGCATCACAACTCTGCTAACTGGCGCTGGAGGTGTAGAACCGGAACGTGCCTTCCAGAGGGCAGGAACCTCATGCAGACCTTGGTTCTAGGTGAGGTACACGGAGGAGGTTTGAGGATTCAAAAAACGACCATTTCCCATGAATAACTCAGCACCTGCCCATCTTGCACCTCTGCTGTCAGTATATGTAAACACGCAGACATCCTAGCTCAGTTCCTGTCTGTTTGCAGCCATGCGTGTCTCATCGCTGAATCTGCTGCTACATGCATGAAGTGTGATGATATGTCACTGCCCTGAGGCAGGCAGCCAATGAGAACCCAAGGGGGTGGGGGTAGTTGATTCCAGGTCATCACTATAACACTGGCCAATCAGCGCAAGTTAACAGCCTGTAACCATGGAGATCAAATGCATGTAATTGCTGCTCATGCGGTTGTTTACAGTATATGGACCTTTTGCTTTGGTGTGGTTGCACTTACTGAGAAATAGTCAGAATTCACAGCATCACGTGCTGCGTAAAGAGCTGTGTTACTTTCACAGTGTGGTCCAAACCAGACGGTTCTACCTTTCTTTTTCTTGTTTTTTTGAAGCCACTGCAGCCTCTGCGGCTGCCTCCATTGGGCCTCCTCAGCATTGTTCTCTGAAAGGATGGATGAGAATATGTGTGGGTGGCAGTGAAGGATGAGGGGAGGGGTGAGGAGGAACGCTCTGAGCAGCCTAGCCGAGTAGGAGAGGTGAGTCAGAGGGAAGAGAAAAGCAAGGAGCTAGAGATCAAGGTAGAAAAAAAACACATATATAAAGCCAGTGTGGAGGACGGGTTTTTCAAGACAGAGAAACTCACAGATGTCTTTTTTCAGATTTGAGAAAGGAAAGAGTTGAGCTCAAGTTGATGGAACAGCTCTGATCGATTCCAAAAACCTCCTCCAGACATATTTAATTATTTATTATAATATTAAAATGAACACAATGAACACAGACATAAATCTCATTTTTGGTCAAATACCTCCTGAGCATTCAGTGTTACGGGGTCACCGTCGTCATCGCTGCGTGAGGCAGTGCTGGAGTGAAGGTTCTCCGCAGGCCTCCTGGAGCGTCACCTGGGTGATGTTTGTCCTGCGGACTGAACACCTCACTGGTGTGGGTGATAAAGACGGTGGTGGTCAGCGGCGCTGAGCTTCCCGTCGTCGCCCCCGTCATTGGAAACCCTTTCACGGCTCATCTGCCCTGCAGTGGCACCCACGCGCGCCCACCCCCTCCCTGAAACCTGTAAAGGCTTTCTGAGGGTGTCATTTCCCAGCATGCCTCTCTCCGGTAATAGTCATCTAGATGGCTGCGTGCGCAGATAAAAAGCAGTGTGCAGATGTATTTGGGACATGTGCAGGGTGATTCCAGAGAGCTTCGAGCATCAGTACCGAATGATCAACATTTCATGTTTGTGCTTCTCTGCCGCCTTTAAGCTGACACATCGGCAGCGTCGTGACATGGAGTGAAAATGACCACGAACAACACAAGGAAACCCACAGGGAAACAGCAGAGCAGGACAGACTTCCGCTGAGACAATGGCCCACAGCAAGTGTCTGCATGACAAATACACTTAGAAATGCTGTGGTAACTGACTCGTGAAATGACTGGTAATCGTCACAGAATGTTCCCAAAAGGTTTGTTCCCAAAATGTTGCAGGAACATTAACCCGGCTTTAATGTTTGTCAGGTATAGTTCTAATGAAAAGTCCCAACTATCCAGAAAAGGCTTCTGTCATCAGCAGTGATTAGACTGCAGATGTGAAACATGTACAGACAGGATTTATAGACCAGAAGCTTCGATAAAGTTCAAAGGTCAGCAACATTGTGTGGCATGGGCCATAATGTTGTGATCTTCCTCTCCGTGACTTTTGGGTAAATGAGTGACCTGTTTAGAAAACTCACCTGATAAGAGTAGGATCCTAAAATATACATGTGACATCAGACTGTTTTCTTAGCCCCACCTATCTTAGGCTATATTAATAATCTCAACTCGTTTTAGCCCCGGTTCCATCTTTCCAGCCCTCGGACGTGTACTTGAGCGCTTTTCCAGTTCAACGGTACTCTGGCTCCCTCTTGTGGTGTTTATACCACACAGTCACAAACACGTTACTGCCAAACAGAAACCTTTTAGTACATTTATTGATATGCTTTTTAGATCACGATAAACAAAACTGAGTGAATCGAAATTACAAACCTGATGTATAATCAGTAATATTTGTCTGCAATGATCAGCACTTGGAAAAGCGTGTGCATGTGTTATTAATAAATAAATGTCCAACACCACAAATAAGAGTATATTATATTACATTACATTATATTACATTAAAAATAAGAGTTGTCATGTTGGCTGCAGTTACACCACCAACCACACGGCGGCGCGCTTCGACAACAAGCGCTATTCTGGAGCAGCGGATGCGAAGAAGTCGACCAAACTTTTTTTTTGTTAATTGCTGCAAAACTTGCTCCTGTGATTTACCTCCGACCTGCCTCCTCACGTTCATCTGATCCCGGTTCGGACGTCAGCGTTTTCTCGACAGTGTTTAATTTGCTGGAAGCTCTCTCTCTCTCTGCAAAGCGATCAGCGAAGTTAGGAGGGAGCGACCGTCCCTCACCTCCTCCTCCTCCTCCTCCTCCTCCTCCTCCTTCTCCTCCTCAGCTGAAACTCGGCCGTGTTTCGGGCGCGCACGCCGCCCAGTTTCCACTCCGCTGCGCACTTTTCAGCTCCCAGATTTGCGGCTCCAGCTCGAATTCTTACTGACTTTTTTATTTTGCGGTTTCGGTGCCGCGCCGGATGTTTCCCGATTTTCCCTTAAGAAAAGTTCTGCAGACGATCGAGCGCAGGTAGGATGAGGCCGACCTGCAGAGCTTCGGCTGATTAAAGGTAAATTACGCTCGTTTCGCTGCGTAACGACTACAACAACGTCTGGGTTTGAGCTGGATGGTGAAGAATTTTCGGAGTTTCTCCGACGGAACAAAGAATTTGGAACTTTGTTGACACGGGGACAGAAACACCACCGTGTTTGGCCATTTTTTCCCCTCTGGAATGATTAAAGCCGTTCGTTTTCGTCAGCTTTGCACTTGTTAGGAGGCCAGTCCGCTTCCATGCTCGCGTCCAGCAGGGCCAGCTGTGTCCGCTCCTCTTCTCTGCACGGCTGGAGCTGAAATTTGGCCGCAGGTATCTGCAATCCTGTTAATGAGTAAACCTTTGGGAATTTGGACGCTGCGTTGACCTCTGACACTGACTGCTTTCTCTTTTTGTTTGCTCTTCAGAGGTGAGATCAGTTTTCTGCAGTGCGGCACGGTCCCTCGTCCCCCCGGAGCCTTTAGTTGTTGTGGTTGTTGTTGGTGGTTTTTGGGCCATGGACATCGGCAACGATGTGGATCTGTCCAACGAAAACATCACCCCGTTGTGGAAACGCCGCACGGACAATTGCCCCAAACCCAAGGACTCCATCAGTATCAGACAGCGACCTCTCAGTTACCACGTCAACGGGGTGGCGGCGCCGGACGGCCCCGCCGAGAGCGGCTCCTCCTTCACGCTCAGCCAGCCTGCTGAGAGACTGGTGGTGGCACCTCCCCACCAGGGCAAGAACGTGGTGATGTTGAAGCACGTTCTGCACAAACCTTCCCGGAAGTCTCGGGTGGTCCGAAGCATCAGCATCGGGCACTTCTCCGGCGGGCTCTTCTCATTGTCCAGATTTAGGTCAGAGGACGGCAGGTCTGCCTCGCTGGACAATAGATCGTGCATCGGAGACAATGCAGACCATAACAGGAAGAAAAACATGAATGGGGAGGCTGTGTGGACTGGGGAGTGTCCCCAGGACCCCCAGAAAGAGACCTCTGCGCGGCTGAACCTGAACTCCCAGAAAGACGAGGCTTTTTTCCAGCGCGGCTCTCCCTCACCCGACCACCTTCCTCACAGCGGTTCTCCGCTCTTCTCCAACAACAACAACTACGAGCACAAAGACCTGTCCTACCCGTCAGCCGGCTCCTCTCCTCCAGCCCAGCGAACCCCCACCCCTTCCCACAGCTCCACGTCCAGCATCCCGTCCCTGTCTTCCCTGACGTCCTCGGACCCCCCGACGCCACGCTCGCCCTCTCCAGCCCTCCACAGGCAGTCCTCCACCTCCTCTGCCACCTCGCAGGACACCAGACAAGCCTCCTCCTCCTCCTCCCTCTCCTCTGCGTCGCCGTCGCCATCGTTCTCCCCCACTATCTCTCCCTCCTCCTCCTCCATTGTCCTCAGCACCCACAGCCCCGTCGCCCTCAAGATGGGCACCCAGCAGCTCATCCCCAAGGCTCTGGCTTCAGATATCCGGCAGAGCAAGGCGCCTCCGCCTGGGCCTCAGGGCCCAGGCTTGGCCGGCCTTCTGGGCCTGGACCACTCCAAGAGGGCGCTGAAGGCTCTCAGCATGGTGGAAACGGGAACCTACTTTTCTACGGGCAAATTGGAGGGGACAGATGCCGAGAGTCAAAGCCCGGGGTCCCTCAGGAGACGCCTCAGGAGCACGTCCTACAGGAGAGCCGTCGTGAGCGAAGTAGACGGGCAGGATCCCAACACCCGTCCTCTGTCCCAGCCTGCTATCAGAACGCTGGATGGGGTCAGCGCAGCTTCAGCTCAGAGTGGAAGTCTGCCAAGCCCGGAGACGCCCAAGCCACGCAGCCCTGGGACGCCCAACCTGGGCAGCCCCAGGACGCCCAACCTGGGCAGCCCCGGGACGCCCAACCTGGGCAGTCCCGGGACACCCAAGCCGCGCAGCCCTGGGATAAATAAACCCACCAGCCCCAGCGTTCCAAAGCCTGCCAGCCCTGGAAATCTGAAGGTGAGTAACCCTTGCCGCCATAGGATAGTACTGGGTGAGTGTGTGCATTCTGATCTAGTCAACATACAAAATACATGGATGTGCTGAAGATTTAAAAGTCCAAAAACATCTTCTTTCATCCTCTTTGATGTCACGATTTGATCCCTTTCATCTTGAAAGCACCTGTGAGTTCTCCGTCTAAGCTTTGGAACGAGGTTTTCTTTCTCTTGGAGCCTCAGTTTGATTTTGTTGATAATAATCAGCCCTGTGGTTTCATATTTGTCTCTGCTTAATAATTGCCCAGAACATTGTGTTGCGGGTTGAAGTCCATCGTCTGTGCCATGGAAGCGCTCCGCAGACTAGGGCCTGTGGGACGAGCGCATCCGTGGCCGCTGTGACGAGGCCTCGCAAGAAAACGATTGGCACGGTTGTCAGGAGACGTGCCACAGTGTGACACCCGTGCCCGCACGTGCCCAGTTGCTCCCTCCAGGGGTCAAAACACGAGGGCAGAGGTCACGAGCAGGTGCACCGATGCCTCAGAGGCCTGATCGAACCTCTCCAGCTCTGTTGCTTTTCTCTTTCAGAGCCCAGACAAGAAGAAAGTTTTGACCAACCAGCGCACGTTTGACAGCGAGGGTGAGTGAGACCCCCCAGGTTTTATCGCTCCGTCTGGTTCTGTGTCTCAGATGGACTTCTTCTGTTTTTGCGCGCTGCAGAGGAGGAGCTGTACCAGAACTACCAGGAGAAGGCCTTGCACAACGACTCGGACGAGGACGCCGAGTCCAGAGAACCCAAACCGGACAAAGACATCGTGGTGCAGTACCGGCCCATTCGCACCTCCTGGAGCCAGCTGAGCGTGGTCAGGACCGACTCTCACCCCCTCCTCGCGTTTCTCTCTGCATCACTTGTTTCCTGTATACATTTTGTGCCGCTGGAGCCTCGGAATGCTAGCGCTCCGAAGAATGCTGTCGTATCTAGTCTGGCTGCGGGCCATAGCCATCCTCCCACTCCTGCTTCCTCCCCCTGCTCCTGGTGCTGTTTATCTAGAGAACGGGGGCAGTTGTTGGAGTTCTGGGTGGGCAGGGAGGCACTTAGATCTCCAGGAAGTCTCGGAAGCTCTGCTGCTGCTGGAACGGTTGCCTGAACGGCAGTGACCCCGTATTACATCATTTACAGTGGTGGGGGATTTGGATGGGGAGATGTTAGGATGCGGATGGGACAAATAAGCTAACCTTGCGCACGGAGGCAACTGGAATCATTTGTGCGGAAAATCCTGACCAGAGACGAGCACATAAGGAAAAATCAGATCCAGAGTGGAGGAGTCTATCCTGACCGGCTGGGATTCTCCCAGCGTCCGATCTTTTCTTCCAGCCCAGCTGCTTTACAGCTGTGGCTCCGCTAGCCTGAAAATGTTTGGCCAGACACGTTATGATCTCACACCGCAGGATTCTTCCAAAGCTTTCCCGGTTTGTGGGAATCGCTGGCCTTTGGGCTGGTTTGGTGGGAAACCAGCACGATGCGAGTTTAAAGGAACAGTTAGATTTATTTACTGAAACGTCGTGTCAGGAAAGCAGACAACAGATTATCTTCACGGGAGATTTGTCTCTTCTGGCTGGGCTCTGCCTCCTCTTCCTCATGGCTCCTCGGCATCGGAAAAGGAATGTTTACTTAATCTGATGAAGGCAGAAAACATAATAATGAGCTTGATCAAAATGCAAATAATATGCCAACACGGAGCGCCGAATAATTGTGGAAAAAGCGAGATCAGGAGACTTGAAATGGAATAAAAGGAAGCTCCGTGTTTGGATCGCAGGTTTGTTTGAGCTGCGTGTTTACAGACGGGCTGCCGGGCAGGTAGGAGAGAGAAGCGAGCCTCCTCCTGGGACTTGTATCGCTTCCTTGTTGTTCTAGATAAACAGGATGAGAATATGGTGGAAGTGAGGAAAGATCCCTACGTGTTTCCACACAATGTGCAGAATGTTGATAGAGAAGCATCGACACATGCTCGTTAATCTGAGAGCACAACTGTCTTCATAAAGCTACATCCACGCTGAAAATCCGGTTTGGTATGAAGCGAACTGGCCTTCTCCTTGCTGCCACGGCCTATATTTGGGCAGCAGCACACCAATCCAAACACCCATGGAACAAGAGCGTCGGCACACAAGTGTGGCCTTGTATAACAGGGTTGTCACGCCTGGCGGATAATCCCTCCCTGTTGCTCGTGCAGGTGAAGAAGAACGGTCTGTCGGAGCGGATCAGCCAGGAGGAGCGTAAAAGACAGGAGGTAGGAACGGCCGTCCCGCTGGGTCCGTTTGTTGCTTTCCGTCACGCTAATTCCAAAAAATTCCGAAAAGAATTGCAGACAGTTGATGACTCGCACGTTTCGCGGAATCCTTTTCATGAGTCAAGCGTGTAATAGCTGTAAAGAACAAAGCAGAAAAGTTCCACTCTCCGGTCTCTTCTTCCTGACTTTTCCACCATCCTGCCGCCCCGCCAACCTCTCCCCTTCTCTCTATTAGGCCATTTTTGAGGTCATCTCCTCAGAACACTCGTACCTGCACAGCCTGGAGATCCTGATCCGCATGTTTAAGAACTCTGCAGAGCTCAGCGAGACCATGACCAAGACGGAGCACCACCACCTCTTCTCCAACATCAGCGACGTGTGTGAGGCCAGCCAGAAGTAAGCCCGCGGCTGCCTTCTGCACCCTAGCCTCGGTTACAATCAATACCTGGGTGATGTTAAAGACAGTTGTTAGAAAAACTCGGTGTCCAGAAGCCCCGCTTTGAGATTTTGCATCTATTCAGCAGTTTAAACACATTTATAGACAAAACTGGAAAGCTGAGAGTTGCGGATGCAGACTGTGCTGCTTCAGCAGGCGGTCGAATAATCCTGTGAATGACTGACCGCGGCCTGAGTGGATGGTGATAGCTGCATCGCTGCTGTTGCTAACCGTGTCATGTGAAATTTTATTGTCCCAAAATAGGTTTAGGGTTGTTATTCTGGTCTGTCTGTCTAAAAAACAGACTACAGGCCGTAAAAAGCAAATTGTCAGGCCGCTTTTTTAAAATGAAGAGTCACACCTTTCCAGTTCCCGCTCAGATCAGTTGCCTTGGCTTTTCTGAGAACCGTAGTCACAACTGCCCCACCTCCGCCCCCCCACGGTCTCGCTGGAAGCTAATAAATCTAAGTAAGCATGAAATGAGGTTAAGCTAGTCTTAGCCTTTGCGTTGCCAAGTAAGTTTGCACTGAGCCAAAAAATGTAAATGTGGAAGAAGCCTCGCCGAGGGCCTGTTTTGTTTTGAGGCTCCTCTTTTATCACGGCTGTCGCGGTGAAGATGTGCGCTCACTCAGCTGTTCACGGCCCCAAAACATACGGCCGAGCTCATCTGCCTGACCCCCCTCGTTCCCACGTTGCATTTCTGTGAATTCCTTGGACATGCAGCAGCCCATCTCTCACACTAGTACCCCTCCCTGCACCAGTATGCAGACCTGCATCACCCTCGGGGAGGAGGGAAGGAGGGGAGGAGGGGAGGAGGGGAGGTGGGGAGGTGGGGAGGTGGGGAGGTGGGGAGGAGGGGAGGTGGGGAAGGGCGGCGGCGGTGGCGGCGGCGCGGAGACGAGACATGTGGGGACGTCAGGCATCAAAAACGCCACCATCCTGCAGTACTGGTTTAACCAGAACGGTTGTTTTTCCATGCAGGCCTCTGTCTGTTCTCCGGTGAGGGAGGGAGCTCAGACCCAGAGCGCATGCTTGAATCGGGTTTGGAACAGGGGACAGGACAGGGGACAGCGGACAGGGGACAGGGGACAGCGTAGTGTGCGGCAGCCAGTTATCTGCGTTCGGCGCCCTGATTAAAAAGGTTTTAGCGCAGCGAGCAGACCAGAAGCCGTGTTTCCCTCAGGTAGACTAGAGCCAGGTGTCAGAAGGCCTGAAACTCGGAGCGGCCAAGGTCGGCGTCCTGACACCTTCCTGTTTGTCACCTCCGAAAGCGTGCCCAGCAGTCGCAGTGGCCATGTGGCGTGCCGTTAAAGCGGCCATCTGTTGGTACTCAGGAAGAGGAAAGGCCTCTGTGTTGTGTTTACTGGCCGACTCGGACTCTTTTAATAGGCGGGGATATCCTCCTCTGTGATCTCACCGCGGGTCCAGGCGAAAGGTGTCCGCTGGAACTTCCTGCCTCGGCTGGCCCACATTTTCCACACGATTTGAGGGCGACGCCGCCAGTCCTTGACCCACTGGCCCTTTCTTATCCTATGTGCAGATTCTTTAAGGAGCTGGAGGAGAGACACCAGCAGAGCATCGTGATCGACAGCATCAGCGACATAGTCTGCAAGCGCGCCCAGTCCAGCTTTGACCCCTACATCACCTACTGCTCCAACGAAGTGTACCAGCAGAGGACCCTGCAGAAGCTGGTGTGAGTGACCGAGCGCACACACACACACACACACACACACACGCACACACACGGAGGTCTTATCATATCTCTGGATTTGTTTCGACATCATGGCGCTGACTCCGGCTTCTCTGGCAGGTCCAAGAAGCCGTTTAAGGACGTACTGACCAGGATCGAGGCCCACCCGGACTGCAGGAACCTCCCCATGATCTCTTTCCTCATCCTGCCCATGCAGAGAATCACTCGCCTGCCTCTGCTGATGGATGTGAGTAATCTAGGAAAGACACTTTCCTCTTTTTTTTTTTTCCATTTCCTCTCTACTGTCCCTCCATCTCTCCTCTCTTCCCTCTCTCCCTTCCTCTTCCTCTCTCAGTCAGTGTCTCTCTGGGGACTCTGGGGTTTATGCTTGCACATTCACAGGCTTTTGGATCCTGAGAAAGTTTGGTTTTATTTCACTTCTTCCCACAGCTTTTGTCAGGGTTCAGCCTTTTTATGCACGGCCGTGTGTTTTTGGGGGGGGGTCGGGGGGTGTTTATTTGTCAACTGATCGTCGCTTTTGCTGCCTGTGTTGCAGACCATTTGTCAGAAAACACCTAAAGACTCAGCACAGTATGAAGAGTGTAAGAAGGCCCTGCAAGCTGTCAGCAAGGTGTGTGTGCACTGCGATCCGATGAAAACAACCTGCTGCCTTAGATGAAATCATCCATCACTTTCATGTTGCTGTTCTTCAACCTTTGGACAGATGAGACAATATAACTGAATTTGTTGCTTGATGATCCTCATAAAAGTCCAAAGGTTGAATGTGACGATTAAGTATTGAACGTGTGTGTCTGTGTGTGTGAGCAGGTTGTGAGGAAGTGTAACGAAGGCGCTCGCACAATGGAGCGCACAGAAATGATGTACACCATCAACTCCCAGCTGGAGTTTAAGATCAAGGTATGGACAAACCAGTCTGGTCAGCAGGCGGACAAGATGATTCTGTCGTTAGCTTTTTGCAGATAAACACCCTGATCAGACGTGTTTTAGACATCCCAGCAATTACTTGCACTCATTAAGTTCATACACATTTTAAACTGACCAAATAGTGAAAGCACAGAATTAAGTGAAGCTAAAACAATATTAAAGTCCCTCCATAGATGCTAATGAGTCATTAGAAATAAATCTGTGAGCTTATGCCCTCACGCACTGGCAAACATGCACAAACATGCAGTTGCAACGGTACCAATTTACCGCAGCTCCTCGCTCGGCCAGTATCCGTGCAGACGATGCGCAAGTCTCGACACTCACGCGTGCCGGAATGGTGTGGGACACCTGTAGGCTCATATATGATCTCCATGGTTTCCATCCGAACATGCACATCGTGTTTGACGCCTCCTCTTCTCTTCCCTCAGCCGTTCCCGCTGGTGTCGTCCTCCAGGTGGATGGTCAAGCGAGGGGAGCTGACCGCCTTCGTGGAAGACAGCGGGATCTTCCTCAAGCGGACGTCTCGGCAGCAGGTCTACTTCCTCCTCTTCAACGATGTCTTCATCGTGACCAGGAAGAAGAGGTGAGTGGAAGAGCGCCTCCGCCGGACGCCGCAGGCCGGTGCCACGCTTGGCTGGTGGGAAAGTGCGATGAGATTGCTCATAAACATCACCTGTTCTGACATGTCGGGAGAGAGTGTGTGTGTGTGTGTGTGTGTAAGGGTGTGAGAACCACGCCTTGGGGTGAGATGGTGATGCTTTATTTAGCAGTTTGGAGGTTCACTTCTCCAGAACTGGTGGGACCTGTTGTCAGATCTGAGGCCTCCTTCCATGAGGGATGGTGTGTGTTGCTCTGTCGTCTGGGCTGCACATGCAAATCACTACATTTCTGCCAAAAAAACAAAAAAAACAAACCCAAACCCGCCCGTCTCTCTCTGTCTGTCTGGAACTGGTTTTACCTCCCCAGGAATTCCATTTTTTCCTCTCTTCTGGGAAGCTGCTCCTGGGCTGCAGAGGGAGCTGGGAAAGGGAGTGTGTGTGTGTGTGTGTGTGTGTGTGTGTTAGCTGCACGCTCTTTCCAGTGTTTTTTAACACTGGAATTCTTCGGGGTTTGCCTCGTCTCCTTTTTCATAACCCTGCTCCTCTAGCACCACCATAAAGACCAGATGGAAAAGGGGCGAAATGTCAGAAATGCTTTCTGCTACATGGGGCCGTATTTTCCCAACACTCAGCTGTTAGCCTCTGTGAAAGGACTTCGGAATTTTCAAAGGTTATCTGAGTACTAAATCCAGCGTCCCCAGTAGTAGAATTATAATAGCGTTATTTTAAAATGACTACAAATCACAAGATAGTGGTGAACTGTTGACAATAAATGTCAAAGGATGAAATATACCAATAAATGTTGGGGAAACTGCTGTTATTTTTCTGTTTGGAAATGGATCCCATATGAGGATGTGCTCTTGGAACTTGCTTCTGCCGGTCCTGACTTTTGTCAGGAAGCGGGAACACTTACATAACAGCTCTGTGTCCACTCATCTTTGCTCCTCCCCTCCCTCGTTTTCCCTTCTGCCTGATTGTGTCCAACATGTAAACAGTCCCCGTTGCTAAAAATGTACCTCTCTCACTCGTTTCCCGTTCTTATTTTCTCGCCGACCTTGATGTGCGCCTGCTCGTCGTCTGTTTTGTCTAATATTCCCGCTCTCTGCTCTCTTTTCTTCCTCTCCGTCAGCTTCTCCGCACCTGGCTCGTCTTTATGCTCGACCCGGAGTCTTATCTCCATATCTCTGTCGGGATTTGCGGTTGATTCTTTGGAGATTGCACAATGGCGGTAGCAGGCACCGCGTCGATGACGCCGGCTGGATGCCTGCGCTATCTCCCCAGGCAGAACGGTCTTCATTCCTGCACGGCTGTGCGCTTGTTCGCAGCTCACTTTTTAAATCCAGCCTGCTCTGTTTGTGGAGGGAGATCTCAGATGTTACCCCGTCCTCATTCTGCACACACTCGAGGGTAATTCAACCCTCCCCAGGGTCATGTGATCGGCATTCCGGGCTTTTCATCTGTAGGCCCTTAAGGTTCTGATAAAGAAAATAAAGGCTGAGATCGCTCCAGCAACCCCAGGTCTCCTGGTCTGATTGGACGTCAACAACAAGCTTCAGCTTAGTTAATCACCTTACAAATGCGGGTGACAACAACAATCCAGCCTTGTTGAGCGTCTCCCAACCGTGACCACAGATTCTCCAAATAGTCATGACCTGTGTGTGTGTGTGTGTGTGTGTGTGTGTGTGTGTGTGTGTGAGGGAGTGCGGGAGAGGACACACACGGCCACTTGTGTTTGCTCAACCGGTGCTTTTGTGTGTTCCTGACATACGAGCACTTGCTAATAGACACGCTGGCTTACAAGGAGCCTCTTCCTGGCCAGTGGCCTCCCGTCTTGGCAGCTTCTTCAGAGCACAAAGAAAACACACACACACACACACCCTCCCTATACAGGTTTGCTCCTGGACGAGCATATTTCATAACCGGCTCCAGATGTTCTCCAACCGATCCTATGCAGCGAGTAAAGGCGACTCCTGGGAAGTCTAGGCACATAATGGGAACGAGCGTTAAATGGAAAAGAAAAAGAAGTGTAGTGATTGATGGTCCAACGCTCACCTGGTTTTCTGTGTTTTTTTCCAGTGAGGACAGTTACACCGTCATCGATTACGCCCTGCGGGACCAGATCTGGGTGGGCCCCTGCCAGGACCTCAACCTGTCGCCCATCAAAAGCACGGCCAGCATGCTCGGCTCGCGGCAGGCCGGCGCCAGCCATCTTTTCCACCTGCGTTTCCTTAGCAACCACTCGGGCGAAAACGTCACCATGATCTTGGGGACGGAGTTGCTGTGAGTGCCTTTTTTTTCCTCCCCTCCCCGGCTTTTCGTTTCACTCCCGTTCCAGGTTCCAGGGTTCGGCCTCGTAAACCCGCCGAGGCAAAACTTTCCGATGACGTGCGAGTGAGAAGCTTCACCTTTGAACAGACGTGTTCATAGGCCAGGAGATAAGCTCTGATATTCCACCTCAGGTCCAGGAAGGCAGAGCACGTTCCCCCACCGTGTTTTCAAAGGCTCAACGCTGCTCTCTATAAAACAAAGATCGGTACTCGACCCTCCGCTAAGCTCCTATTTCTGAGTCTCCTCCTGGCCCGTTACAGGTCACAGGGATATTATCTTACGTCTCTTCTCAAGTCACAACCGGAGGTTGACTGCCGATTGTTTGCGTTTCCGAGGAAATGTATTCAAGCCAATGCAGCCGTACAGCCTTGCCAGGCGCTCAGCTCTGCAGCAGCTTCAGCGTTTCAGGGGAAACTGCCCACTAACGGCTAGAGCTGTGGTCCCCCACTTCTTGCGTGTGTAAGCGAGGTTGTTTATTTCGATTATATAATCCAGAGGGCTGTCATGGCCGGGGCATCGTACTGGGATTTATTTGTTCTGGGGTTAGGAGTCCCGTGTGCACGCGCTCGCTCACGACTCTCGCTGTAATTATGCGCTGTGGTTCGGGTTTTGGTTCAGGAGTGTTTTCATATTCGCAGACTTGTTCTTTCTCATTCCTGCACTTCCAACGCTGCAAAATGTTCCTCGGTATCATCGTTATTGAAGCCGTGCTTCTCAACTCGACGAACAGCCGTGAAGAGCTCGTTCTGCCCCGTGAAGCCCTCAGCACACTCGTCCTCTTTGTTCACAACTCCTACTTGTGGATCAAGAGAAGAATGTTAGAGAAGAAACGTGTTCATTCCAGCACGGAGGCTTTTACCTACTACTGACCTCACACATTGTGATGTAGGAACCATCTTGATATGTTGCTTGTATGTAGCTTAATACGCCGGCTTGAGCTCCAGCTCTTTAGTGCTGGGGGGGGGCCTCGTCTACCTGCCCTGGCAGGGTCCTCCGTGTCACCCTGGAAAGCCCCCGACCTGCCCTCCTCGTGAAAGGTGCATAAGTCCACTGGCCGTAGTAGCCCTGGTTGCCTGGTGCTATTTGCACTGTTGCCTAGCAGCAGCGGCGCATTGTTAAGCAGGATTCCCACGGCCATCCCACCCCCGCCATCCTTCTCACCATTTTTTTTTCCCTCTCATTCTCCTGAGTGCTTCACTGGGGCCGCGTGTATCATCTGTTAGCCGGTCGCCAGAGTCGCGTCTTTGTTCCGGACGAGTGTGGACCAACGTCTTCATCCTGCAGCTATTCATCCCAAATTAGTGATCTAACCCAGCATGACACATGGAATGGGCGGTACATTAGCCAGCCTATTTTAGTCTTTTTCTCTTTTTCCAGGACACTAATGAATCCCGAAAATTAAATTTCCCGAAACTGCAGCGGCTAATGAGCATTTTCATAACTGATTATCGCTTAATTGTGTGGAGGACTAAAGGCCCGGAGCTTTTACTGATGTCTCCAGATTACTTGATTGTTTTGGAGGAGTTGCTGCAGCGCGGCTCTATAAATATGCAGCGTGCTGATGAACCCCCCCCCCCCCACCTCGCTTCTCTTCCTCCTTTACTCAGAAGACAACAGCGTCACATTTCAAAGTTATCTGATGAACCATCAACTAAGTGGAGATGTGACAGTTTGGTGGTGACGAGTTCACAAACACACCCAGGATATGATAAATGTGCAGATATACACAACGTTGTGATGCTAAAGGTTGGTTTAGCATCACAAGAGAAGGATGGTGAGTACTTTGGTTCTGCTGTGATGCAAATCGGAGATATAATTTTCATTTAGTCCATTTAGCTGATTGTTTGTCTACAAATCAAAGTGTCTCAAGGTCCTAAATCAGACCTCGGTGTAAAATTCCACGCATTCTTTGGTGCTGCGTTTGTGGAAAAAACAATGGAGCGTTCTCGCTCATGGTCCATCTGCGCCCGTCTGCCCTCAGCGCCGACGCTCAGGGCCCGCGCGCGTCGCCGCGTGAGGTCCGGCTCACGCTGCCGCCTCCGTAACTTTAGCCATGAGGAATCCAGACAGACATCTGGCCTGGAGATGACATAAGGTCGCCCGTCTGTGCGGGTGTGTGCGCGTTTCTTCTGTTTCTTTCACGTCCGTCTGTCGGTCGCACGCACGCCGGCCAGCCAGGCCCCGGCGTCGCGTCCCGTCCTGTGAATGGTCCCTCTGAGCGGGAACAGAGCAGCTACAGTCTGCAGCAGGACAGTTCTGGGAGTCAGACGGGCAACAAAAGCACTTATGTAACAAAGCAGAGTCTATTCTCCTGTTTTACTTTTGGTTTTCTTCTTCTTTTTTTTTTTTTTTGAGGATGAATTTTTGCGCCCTGACATGAGTGGCGACGCAGCCGTAGGAGTAAATAAACGGATGGAGGCAGCAGTGGTTCTGACACAGCTGGGTTACCAGACTCAAATAAAGAAAACCCCGCTTTTTTTAGTACTCCAGCCTTTTCGGGTGTGTGCTTCTCGGTCCCGGATCTGTTTGAGCCTTTCAAACTCCCGCGGTTGCATGTCTGACATATTTGTCCACTACTGAGGGTTTTAAAAACGAGATTTAGTTACTTTAGCGCCAGATGCTGAACTGCTGAGACGGCTGGGGGTAAACGCGGCTGTGTGCGGTTTCTTTAACCTTTAGTGTTCAAAGTTATTCTCCCTGAAGAGTAGTTTTCAGTGTAAAAGCTTTGTGAAATTGTCATAAAAACAGTAAGCAGGACAGAAACTGCTTCAGAAATTGAACTGAATCAATCTGTTGGTTTAAGACAACGTAATCCAGCATTGTGGTTACACACTGAGCTTAGTCAGCAGGTTTGAACCCAAAAAGTGCTTTTTTTCCAGGACACGCTGATGACTTGGTTCAGGCTGACACCACCTGACAGCCTGTGTGTCCTGAAGAGGGACAAAGCGCACAATGGGAACACGATGATGAGGACTGACTCACACGAGTGTTTGAGTCCCTGACTCACAGAGGGGCCCGCCAACCCATCCCCTGGCTGCACTTCATTTCCTGCGTCCCCCTTATCTAGCCCCCTTAGCGGATCTCTAAATCCTCACCTCTCCCTTTGGTAGCGAATGAAAACAGGTGAATTACAAGATCGAGTTTCTGGAAATCTGACCCGTGTGAATTGACCTGTTTGGCTTTTCCTCCCTGCCAAACATACATGCACGAGAGGGAGAGGGAGAGAAAGGAGGCTTGTCCTCTTCTGTGTAACAGCTTTTGTGTTTGTACTCTCTCTGAAAACACACCTTGTCCCTGTTATTGACGAAGGACGAAGGAAGAATGGAAGACTAAACTTGCAGGGCAACATAATATCTCTGTACTCCAAGTTTGTTTTAATAATAACTGAAATAGCTCAAATTCTAGGTTGTGGTTGTTTTCGTTGTTGAAAGTTGCATTTTTACCAGATCGTTTACAACAGTGTCTATGCAATATATCGGGGGTCGTAATAATGATTTTTTAAAAAGGGCTTCGGTGATCTTACCGCTACAATAACCTGTTTTTGTGTTTAGGAATGAGCGTGCCAGATGGATCAGCGCTCTGGGCCAGAATGTCAGCAACAAGTGTCAGGACCGAGCTGGTGAGGGTGCCCCTGCTCAGCTCCAACGCTGCCCCCTTGCGCCCCCATGCGGTGGTTTGGCGACACTGCCGCTTTGATGTGCCACATCGTTTCGTGTCGTTTAGCAGAATCTCTGACCTGGAGTGTCTGTTTCAGGCTCCATGCAGGTGGAAGTGATCAGAACGTACACCGCCAAGCAGCCGGACGAGCTGTCCCTTCAGGTGGCCGACGTGGTGCTCGTGTCGCAGACCGTAGAAGATGGTACGATCATTACCCGCCGTTTGGAGTTTTGAAGTCACACGAGCCAAAGGTCTTTGGCTCACCCCTTCCCACCCCTTTCCTAGGCTGGTACGAGGGCGAGCGGCTGCGGGACGGAGAGAGGGGCTGGTTCCTCGCTGAGTGCGGCGAGCCCATCACGTGCCCCGCCACGATCGAGCGCAACGTGCAGAGGATGGACCGTCTGAAGGGGCTGGAGACCAACGTGTGAACTGAAAAGAGCAAACGGGTCCAGGCCCAGATGCGGTAACCTGTGAAATCATATATTCAGCACATTGTTCTAAGCTTTGGTGATTTTTTTTTTTTTTTTGTAATTTTATTTTTCTATATTTTGAGTGTAAATAATGTACAGGTCTAAAAGTGTTAAGTCAGTCTGATGAGCTTACTGGCTCATGTAAACGTAAACGAGAGCAAACGAAGTTGAGTCCAACTAAAAACTGCATGTTGTGAATGTTGGGGTGAAAAGGGAAGGGAGAATCTGCTCTTTGTTTTCTTTTAAGCGTCGCCACACCAGAAAATGACCGGTCGGAGTGTTGTGATGAGAGGCAGCGCAGCTCAGGCCTTTGGGACGTCACGGGAGCAGGAAGCACCACAAGCGTCTGAGCTTTCTGGTGAGGGAAGAGCAGATTTGGTGTTTACACTCAGGGAAAATGAGTTGTGGTGTCACTCTTGCACCCAGAATTACTGTAAATTAAATGTGAAAATGTGAATATGCAAAAAGACCGGAAATCCAAACGTTTTCTGGAATATTTATATTGCCCCATTGGATTTTATATATTTTAATCAGCGTATGTAAATGAAGCCGTGATTTTTTGGCACCCGTTGTGCTCAAGATGTTTGATGAATAAATAAGAAATTGAATTTTAGAGGCAGATTCGACAAAACTTTTGAGTGTTTGTCATTTTTAATGTGCCTTTCAGCAACACACAAAAAAATCAATTTAGACAATTTAAGTAGTTTTTTTTTGTAAAACGTTGGCAAAAAAAAAAATGGTACGAGAATTATTCAAGTGAATACGATTTCCCAGGAGTCGCTCCTGTAGTTGAACGCTTACATCAGTGAAAGCTGCTTGTCATAAATATTGTAACTTTGCAGGACACAGCCTTCTAATCGTCCTCGTCATCGTCGTCCTCGAAGTACAAGTGCTGTCCTCTCGGGGGAGGCGCTGTGTCGTAGCCTTTGCTGCCGCCGGCGGGCTTCTCCTGAGTGGTGATGAGGTCGATGATGGCGCTGATGACGGCGCAGTCCTTGGACTGGCTGTTTTGCCAGTCCACCGGAGCAGGGTTGAGAATTTTCTCCTCCAGCAGGGAATCCAGCTCTTTCTTTAAACTCTGCCCGTTAAAGACACACGCGGGTTAGAGAACCCCCTCTTCGCTCACGACTCCACCGTCCTATGAGCTGACCGTTTAACAGTTTACCTTGACGAGGTGAGCGATGCGCGCCGGGCACCTGAAGACGATCCACTGGTCCACGGCCACCATCTCGTCGCCCTCGTCCTTCTGGATCGTTATGTCTCCCCCGAAGAACAGCAGCGAGAACGGGGACACCTCGGTGCAGTCGTACAGGAAGATCTGAGAGGATGGGTGTTGACAATTATTGCGAGACAAACACATTAAACTTGGGTGGCGTTCAATGCCGACTCAGACGGCTCTTCTGGGGGCGAGGGCTGAGAGCGTCTCATTAGCGAGGAGAGTTGTCTGTGCCAAAAATGTCACCTTGCCCCGGAAAACCTTTTCTCTTCATTTTCTCCTCCCACTCAGGTACCGAGAGCTTATATTTCTAATATAACGGATTCGGTTTCTTAGAGGCGGCAAAAAGAGAACAAAAGGGGGAGTAGAAAAGCCCAGTCAGCTGCACTGACTGTTGCGCCCCCGTCGGCACCACCTCTGACGCGACTGATGGAAGCTTTGAAGCGCCGCGGCCTTTGAGGGAGTTGAAAGGCCACGTTTAATTAAATATTCATTCAGCGTAAAGCCCACATGGCAGCCCCGTCGACCTTTAAACGCCGGCCCAAGCAACGACCCTCGCCTACTCACGCTGCTTGTTCTCATCTTCAGGTGGTAAATGAGCCACTTGTAGTTGAACTCCTGCTCTTCGGCGTTCACCGACTTCGGGTGGATGGAAACCTTCCCGTCGGACTGGGTATACACCTTAACCCTGGAGAAGTGGGAGTTTGGAGAAGCAAACTATCATTAGACAAGACAAAATAAGAAGTTTTAAAAGCTTCAAACACATGAGGAAATGCGTAAATAAACTCTTGTTTATGTTATTCTTCAAAATTCTGCACAATTCGACAAAAAAGAACTCCTCTGGCACTTTGGTCTGAACATAGACATTAGAATATTCTACAGGGATTAAAACAGTTGTGTAGTTTAACAATATTCCCCAGTGCAAAACTAAAAGTAGCGTCGGCTGGATGAAACCGACTGCTGCGGCGCTCTGCTGCTGGGGGACGGCACGGAAAGCTTCAGCAAGGCCGCTTAAACAGAGGCGACGGGCCTTGTTTTCAGCTCATTCCGCGCCTGGCAGCGGCGTGGACGAGCTAACGCGATGGTCCCGCTGTGATAGAGTGGGACCGCCGCACGAGACAGCGCCGCTGTCTGTAATGGCTGCCCGAGGGCCGACTTAATGACGACGCCATTGATTTTTCTTTCAGCCGGAGAAAAAAGGAGCAATTCTTTACCACCTCTATCCACAGCCAAAGGTAATCACGAGGGGGCTGATAGGGGGCTGCAGCACGATGCCACTTCACTGTCTCGGGGGGTTTTTTGTTATTTCCTGTGGCTTTGAGTGTCATCACACTCACCTCGGGTTCTTTTTGCTGAAGGACTGCCTGATCTTGGCCACCTTAGGGTACAGGCCAGCAACAATCACAGCCTTGATTAACTTCTCGTTATCTGGAGAAAAAAAGAGACATTCAATTAGTGATGCCTGGTTATCAATTAAATCAATTAAAGTGACAGCTCTGGCTCACCTGAATTGACATTAGATTTGGGGTCTTTGGGGTCAGGACTGCTGACGAAGCCAGCGTGCATTAGATGCTCCGCAAACTGACCTTTCATGTTTTGTAGCATCTGAATTATAAGAGAAGCAAAGAGTTTAATCGTTCAGTCTTTTCATTCACTGAATCAGAATCAGTCCAGCTCACCTGGAGCGTGTTGGCAGACAGAAAGTTATCCCAGCAGTATTCCCGTTCATACCTGGCCCCGCGTTGCTTTGCTTGCTCCCATCCCTAGCCGATCAATCAATGGTCAATTAACAAGAGATCAATTTACACGATGGGCAGTGGTGACAGAAAAAGGGCCGACGAAGGCTGCACCTGGAAAGCGTTGATAATGGTGAGGTGGTCGCTCTTCGAATTCCTTGATAGCACCTTCCTCCTCATGTCCGCCATTTTCTCTTTGCCCTGAGGGAAACGCGCAGCAGGAGTGAGTTCACGCCTGTGTGTTCCGATACTGAGCTTTGGTTGCGGTGCCCCACCAGGGGTATGAAGAAGGGGTCTTTGAAGCTGAGCGAAGCGGCGATGGTGAGGACGGGGTCGAGGCAGCCCAGCATCGCTCCGAACAGGATGAGTTTGCCTATGTGAGGCTCCACGGGCAGGCGGGCCAGGTGGAAACCCAGGGCCGTTAGATTCTCTGCATGGTCCAGTGCATTCTGACCCAAAACACACACGCATTCTCAGCATGGGGTTAGAATTTCATTACTTTGATTCCTAAAACAGCCACTGCGCTCTTACCAGATCCATGAGATTCTTGATGGCCAGGCTGACGGCTTTTTCTGTGGGAGGGTCCAGGGCTTTCTCCAAAAACCGAGCTATAGAGCCGAGCTTCAGTATCTGCGCAGCACATTGGGTTACACATGTTGCATTAATGTCTCCTTTATTCAGCTTTCCGGTAAATACTGGCCCTAATGTTCGGAATTAGAGGGCGGATTGCATTAAGTGCTCTGAACACTCGACAGCCTCAATTTACAATTCAACAGTAATCTCATGTTTGATCCTTGTGTGTACACAGCTTTTTATACTATGAACATATATGAAGATGAGTAGTTGTATATGTGTTTAGAGATTAGCAACAAAAAAAAAATGCCTGTTTACTGACAATGAAATTTTGGACGGACTTTAAAGGCATCGGAGAGACTGTGCCCCGGGTGATTGTGTTGGCAGCGTTCTCTGAATTTTGAGACCAAGTGATGCATTAGAATGCCTCTCAACCACTAGCTTTGGAAAGAAAGAAAAAAAGAAAAGAAATAGATGAAGCCCCCACACATTACACACTCCCTCTAAATGAAACTAAAGCCACCGTTGCAGAGGCTACGTCTGAGTGAACTTTGACTCAATGTTCCATTTGCATGTGGTGAAACACAAGTGAGTGCAGTTTAAAAAGAGGAGGAATAGATGGGAAGTAACCAAAGAGCCAAAGCGGCTGCTCGTGCAGAAGAGTGAGGCGAAGCAAAAGGGTGATATGAGTCAGCTAACAATGGTCTCATCAGGCAGGACGGGCTTCAAATCAACACCTAAGACCGAAAAGAGTCTCCCTGCTCCCCCATGGCCAAAACTCATTCACAGCGTCCTCATTTCAACCGTTCTGTCACACACACACAACCTTGATCTGCAGGCACAGTTCCTCCAGAGGCGTCCGCAGGATTTCGGGTAGCTGATAGGCGTCCATCAGGCTGGCCCTCAGACCGTTGTACAGATGGTAGCACTTTCCGGGACACACCCTGGAGACGAGCACAGGAGACATGAAAACGATAGGAAGGGACGTGTGTCCTTTCTGTGCTGTGACAAGAGCTTTATTTGAAATCAATGGGGTGAGTCTGGGCTTGTTGAGCAGCTCATGCTAATTGGCTGTTGTTCTCTCTGTTAGGGTCTGACAGGAAGCGAGCCAGGGATGTGTGCTCTTGTTTTTAGACAAAAAGACAGGGCAGAGCCGACGTACGGGGCTGCAGGGACACAGGGCAAACATTCCTCCCAGACTAAGGCTGCACACCCACTCCCACACGCACCTGCCAGCACGTCCTCGCCTCTGTTTGGCGTTGGCCAGGCTGACCCACTCCTCTGTCATGGTGCTGATGTTGTTGTTGGTGTCAAAGTGGGTCTCTTTAATTTTGCCTCCATCTATCACGTAAACGACATCGTCTATGGTGATGCTGTGAGAAAGAGCAAAGCCAGGCAAGTGAAGAAAGCAGGGGAAAAAAAAAACACTTCAAAGGAAGCCTTTGAAAAATCATAGCTGACACCCAGAAGGAAAAAATGTTCAATTTATATTCTATATTTAATAGAGCTTTGTGATTTCAGGCTGTGTGAAAGCATCAGCAAACTGCCTGTCAGAAACCCAGTCTGCCAAAACTGTGTGCAAAAGAACACTCCCAAAAACAACTCTTAACTAGGCACCAAATACAGTCCCACTGATGAATTTGATGGAAGATGGAAAACAAACCTGGTCTCAGCTATATTAGTAGCGATGACGATCTTTCTAACTCCAGGGGGAGGTTTCTTGAACACCTGAGGGTAGCGAGAGACAAAAATAAACCTCCACTCTAGTTATTGGAAAAGAAAAAAGGCACAGTCACATCAGGTAGAAGTGCAAAGAGGTAAAACCGAGGAGAGCCGACCTGCGTTTGATTAACTGTTGGCATGAGCGAGTGCAAGGGGATGATGACGAATCGGTCTGAAAAACAGCAGGACAAAAAGAATAGGCTCAAATTGTTTTGGATGACATTAGGCACTAATGTCGCTGCTTGAGGCAGAACAATCACCACACACAGTATAACCTTGAAAGAATCGACTCTGTACAAAAGGCAGATTTTACTTTCATTTATTTAACCAATTTTCAAATGTCTAAAATGTTTAAAATCAGATCCCATCCCCTCCTTTTCTAATTTGAAAAACAAAACATCTTTTTTGGTAACGACCTTAATGCAAATTACCAAAAACATTTCAGTAAAATGGCATTTCCTTTTTTGTTTTTGCCCTAGAAAGTGAGGCAGTAACCTTAGAACAAATACTGATGGATGTATGTGTGAATGGACCATGAAGTGGCAAAATGTGCTCACAGAGCTTTCTCAAGCACCTCCTGCACGTTTGTAAATGTCAGGAAAAGTGCAGCATACAACAATAATAGAGAGAAGTCATTTCTGGCGATACAACTAGTCACTGACTAATGGCCTCTGTCACCCTTTATTACCGTCTTCAGTTATTTCTGTGTGTGTGTGGGGGGGGGGGGGGGTAAGCTTGTTCAGACTTATGTCTCATAAATAATATCTAGTTTAGGTGTTAAGTTTCAAATCAGACAAAAGCAGAGTCACTGGAAAAGATGTTAAAAATGGTCTGATATAGGTGAGCGCAGCCTTGATGAATACCTGATCGAAACATCTGCTGGGCCATGAGCAGGTCATTGAGGCTGCTGATGCCATCCCAGCCAGGCAGGAACACCAAGATGGCTCCTTCCTGTCAGACAGAAGGAGAACGCAATGACGATCAAATACACACAAAGTTTGCTAGATCTCAAAGTAACAAAGAGAGAAATAAAAGGACTAAAAAACATCATCACGCCACAGGAGTCTGGCAACGACAGATCCTTGGAGGAGCCGAGCTGATCCGGAGAGAAGACTTGCCCTGAGCCTCCTGCCGCCACATTAAGCCACACAACACGGCTGCCTGCTGCCTGCTAAAGCCACCTCTGGGCACCAGTTTCTGCTTTACAACAAAACACCAATTCTCCAGTCTTTCACACCAGAAAACAAAGCAAATTTAGTCCCCCAAATGCAGAAAAAGACAAACACAGCTAGCTAACACATAAAGACTTACTACTGGTTCATCTGAAAACATGGAAAGCTTTCTTGATAATTATATCACCACATCAAAGCGCTCCCTTTAAACAAAAAAAATTATATCTCAGGATGATATTAAGTTGTTCAACAATAGGCATTCTTAAAAATAGTGTCTGCTAGCTATTCATTTCCCAACAGGAAGATGGAGTTTGGGATATAAAAGGAAGGCTCCGTACATCCCTGCCTTTTAATTAAAACTAATTATTACCAGTTCTCATCTCAGGCAACCATATGGGACTCTGCGTGTGTGCGTGTGTGTGTCTGTGTGTGTGTATGTATGTGTGTGTGTATATGTGTGTGTGTGTGTGTGTGTGTGTGTGTGTGTGAACATGTTCACACTCACATGGGAGAAGAGAAAAGAACTCCAACTTGATTCTACCTAAATATCACATACAAAGAGCTCTGTACTTTCTGTGCAACACACTTTTATAAACACCCACATACACACACACACATGCACACAACCAGAGCACCCAGCAGGCGTTCATTAATGGCTACATGTCAACTCAATAGGTGTCTAATCACAGACCTCTATGACATAATTAAGCAATCATCACTGTGGAAAGTCTGGCAGGAAGCCTCGGCACAGACCGGTGTAACGGTGATTCATTTGGTTCCCTCTCCGCCGTGTGATGGAGCTGTGGCAGCTCAGCTGAATGGATCAGGGCGGCCATGACGGATACAGATAGGTTTTTCATACGGAGGGGGATAATTATTCTGTCCATCTGCATTAGGGTTCTCCGTTCTGGCCTGTCCTTCATCTGCTCACTGCCTTTCGCTCCTCATAAACACACACAAATTCTAATTTAGCCTATTTAGCCCTCCGGTGTGATTCTTGCACTGACAATCTTGTATTGTACTGAAAATTGTATTTTCTTGCATTATTTTGTGCTCTTAGCCACCACTGAACAGTACAGAAGAGATATTTTTTCACATCAAATGAAAATTGGACATTTAAAAAATCGGTGTGCTGAGGGAGAGCATCTGCTCAGCTGCTCATTAACACATACTGAGCTGTAGCTGCAAACAGGATCTGTTATTTCCTCTGCCTGAACGTCACTCTGTGATTGGAAGCTGGTCCTCCTGTTCCTTCCATCTGTTCTACCTAAGAGATGTCTCATCCATCTCTCCATCAGCCAGATTTTCAGCCTGTGCATCTATCGGGTGTTTCATCTGACACAAACCTCTATTGTTAAAACTAGCAGATCAGGTTTAAGGTGCTAAAAGCTGAAAGCCCCTTGTTGTGTATTTTCCTCACAGGCTGCTGCTCTGTGATCAGACACGCCACATTAAACTCACCCCTTCATTAAGCACGATTTGGCGGATGAGTGACGCGATCAGCTCCAAGTCAATCTTCTCATTGCTGTCCAGCATCTCTACTGCTTCGATGGTGTCGTCGGAGTATCTGTAAAACATACTTATGTGACTGCATGGTTTTTTTTTTTCTTTTACTCCAAACAGCAAAACTGCATGGTTAAACCTGAGCCTTCTCCCCCTCTCACAGTACCTCTCTTTCAGAGTGCGTGCATAACAAGGCCAGCTTTCCGCATATTCCGCCTCCTTCTCCTCCTTCTCAGGCCTGAAATTTTGCCCCTGCCAAAAGCCTTTTTTTCGCCAGGGTTTTTGCTCCTTCTTCTGAGGACGATACCTAAAATACAAAACCCCTCCTGTTTATGTTTGTTGTAAATTAGTGTTTAAATGCTGCCATTTCCTACTGTATTTCAGCCCACCTGATCATCTGAACGACATCTTCCAGCAGGAACTCCTCCACAGGGAAGGTAAAACCAGGGATGTGGATCATTGGGCACCTGTCTGCAAGGTGTTACAGCAGGGAAAGTTTAAGATGGGCGGTTTTCTTGAGCCGTAGTTTCAGCTAACATTTGTTGCATTGCCTACCGAAATACTTGGAGAACTTGTCTGCATTGAGCGTGGCGCTCATGAGGATGATTTTGAGGTCATCCCGTAGGCTGAGCAGGTCCTTGACAATGATGAGCAGCACGTCCGACTGTAGGTTTCTCTCGTGGATTTCGTCCAGCACTAAGTGACTGATGCTGGACAACATCCTGCATTACATGCAAAAAGAAAGAAATGTTTTTTAAAAAATGCTAATGGTACTAACACTAATGCTTGACTTCAGGCCCAATGATATGCCTCATCTTACCAAGCTTTAAAAAGGTTTGAATAAAAATGAAGCAAAAATATTCGGCACAGCCAGATACTGAAATGACATATTCATGAGGTCAAAGTGTCGCTGGCGCTGTGGCTCAAGTTTCGACTGCAGACCCTCAGAAAAGAATTACCAAGGAAGAATAAATCCATAAAATCTCTACCTGTGTGTATGTGTGTGTCTGGGCGTATGTGCCATCCTTTTCCTACTAATGTAAACAAGGGGCCCCATACTAATGATTCTTTTAGAAACGGCACAATTAACCACAAATGAACGAGGGCTAGACGTAAAGGGATTTAGGAGGAGAAGACGTGCAGGCAGATGACGTGATTAGCGTAACAGAGCGGGGTGTTGGCGGGAGACGACTCACGGGTCTGAGCGAAGCCACTGAAGAATTATGCCCGTTGTACAATACAGAACCGAGCCCTGTCTCCGTGGTAACCGGCTGTGAAGATGTGAAGAGAGAGAAAAAAAAATTAGACCTTACATTCTCTAGCAGACACTAATTAGGCCCAGTAGGGTATGGGCTTTTCAATTCTGTAAAACTTTAATAAATTCTATTGTTTAACTTTGAGTGTCTATCTCTAATAGAGGATCAACGTATTTCACGGCATTGTTAGCAAATAATAATAAGCTATTTGCAAATAATTGACATGCCGTTCTGTTTTAATGCCACCGGCTATACGATAAATACCTTTTCTATTCACATACTATAGTTACACACCAGAAGAAAACTGCAAAAACCTTTAAGAGCAAGTAATCAAGAAACAATCAGGCTCCCAGGAGGTGTAGTGGGCGCTACCGCCTGCTGGGGATGCATCAATTCACAGAATAATTCCTTTGTGAATGATCACGTAAAAACCAAGGCTAACTAAAGTGTATACTTAAAAAAATACATTCAGTAAAACAGAAATTAGTGCCAGCTTTTAGATTCACCCCTGAGACAATAAAACCCCAGCCTTGAGAAGATGGATTTTTTATAAAGTTTACAAAATTGATGTATCATTACACGAGTCCAGGGTTTCAGATTTTTTTCCCTTGAGGGGTACTGTGTAACTTAATAATAAGAAACCGCTTTAAATGAAACCTGCAAAATGCAGGATCTTTTTGTTCCATTCCTCTGACAGCAGTTTCTCACTGTAATTTCACTACCTGCACCTGTCGCCTGTGTGTGTCTTCACGAATCCCTCGAAGCTTTTCCCTCCACGTGAGCACATCTTCTTCCCTCCTTTACTTTATACCGCATCATTAATATTTCACCCTTAATCTTTGCATTCTTATCATCTTTTCTCTCAAACCTCTCACCAACCTAGCAAATACGTGTGCCTTTTCAGAACTGCCCTGTGCCAATGCCCGCAGCTCATTTCAGTCACAGGAATATTTTATTTACGTTCATATATTAGGAATCAAAAGTTTTGATCAGAACTAATTTATTTGTAATTCAGGAATACAGCCTGGGCATCACGCAAACGCCTCCCTGCACACGGTCTTCAAAACCTGGCAGGCACTCAAAGATGCAACGCCAAAGGCTCCGTGACCGAGGAGGAAGGTAAGTCAAGGATGAACTCTGGGTTCTTTCTCTCACAAAGCTGGATTAAACTTTACAGCGGCACGCTGCCATGATGAAGTTTGACTGTTGTTTTATATTTACTGAATTGTGATCTTTCTGTTTTGAAACAGGTTGATGCTGTGGAAACTGAACGTGTATCACAGAGACAAGAGTAGAAAAATCATTAACAAAGCTAATTCTTATTTAGACTGCACAACTGGGGAACTTCTGTTTTACCAGTAGCTAAAAAACAGCTTTGTTTGCCAAAAGAAAATGGGATAATCTGAATTCAGCTCATCCGTGCAAGGCAACTTCATTAAATTTAAACAACGCAGCAGTTTAAAAAGCTTCACTTCATGGAGAAAAAGATGTCACAAATCAACAAAAAAAAGCCTGACTGAAGCACCACAACAATAAGTCGTATATCTTCCTAATACAAAATCACACCAGGCATAAAAAATTAAAGGCCTGGTTGAAAATGATGGCTGAAGAGACCTCGCGGAGAATGTCTCCGTAATCCAGCGTATAAAAATTAAATGCTTCTGAAAGCAGCTACGCTTATGAAATTCTCTCTCACTGATCCTGCAGGTAACAAGACCAGTGTGTTAAACCTCTACGCTCCAGAATTGGTCTCTTAACTGATGAAAGACCTCTGAAAAGTCACCCTAATTAATTGCATCTCTCCTCAAAGTTAGGTCCAGGAGCTGTGAATAAATAAGTGATTTTAGATGTTGCGGAATAAACCAACAGACCTCTGAAGGCGGATTTGGTAACCACACGAGTTTCCATTTCCAACACTCTCTGCCCGCTCCGCTGCTACACGTTCCGCCACCTGGAAGGAAATGCAGACATGGAATCAGATTTATTTTTTTCAGAGCTGCAAAATGAACCTGTACCACCGCCATCAACTACCGGTCCAATTTAACGACATGCGATTATAAGAAAACACACCGAGATGGCGCTGATGCGGCGAGGCTGGGTGCAAACCACCCGACACACAGAGCCCAGCCCGCGGCTGATGTGGTCGTCAAGGATGAACTGGGTGACCTGAGTGGTTTTTCCACACCCCGTTTCCCCGCTGACCACCACCACGCGGTTTGAGTTGATCAGCTCTGTCAACTCCTTAAAATGGACAGACAAAAGGAGGTCAAGGGAGAACGCTGTCAAAGTCAGAGGAGGAGAAAAAGAACATTTAAAAGAAGTTGCTCCGAAGTCTCACCTCTTTTTTCCCATAGGATGGCAGGTTTTTTCGGAATTGCTAAAGAGAATACGCACAAATTAAAACATGTTTTGGCTTTTCTAACTTCTCTTCAAAGCAATTATGAACTCACCAGCATCTCTTTGTATTTTGGATCTGACTTTTTTTCCTGCAGATCTCTCTTCAATTGGTCATCCAGTGGGCTATTTCTGGATACTTCCTGAAACAAGAATTCCAAATCTTTGTCTTTCCTTCTCAGTATCTCTTCACCCCTTTTCTCCTCATGTCCCTCTAGAAACTCTTGTTCATCCCATGTGTCTGGCGGTTCATCTTTGACATTTTTTGTGGAGAAGCACCTAAAAAAGCAACAGAAAAGAAAACATTGTAGTCCGACAGATTAAGAGTAGCTCGTCAAGGGAAATTGAGGCCAATACGGAATGTTCTGTGGTCATGGCACGACAGGCCTTAACCTTGAAGTACTCTCTTACTGTCCTAACTTGAGACTTGGTTTCTTCTGGTTGAGATTAAGGTCATCCTCCTCTTCCTCAAATTTGATGTCAGGTCTATCCTCTTCAGGCACATCCCCATCAAAGTAACTACAAAGTACATGACAAGCCATAATGTGACGTACACAATAACAGCAGCCGGAGAGATGAGCGCTCATACCAGTGGCCTGTGCTGGCAGATGTGGAGGCTCCTCCTGAACCGGGATGACTGCTCTGGACAGAGTTGAGCAACTTTGTGATATGCTGCTCCCTCGACTCATCCATCTGGACCACTGCCAGCTAATGTCAGTAAAGAGAAAGAGTTTGGTCACCACCACGCTCCTTTTTAAGCATTTTAAATGTCCTCAAGCTTAAGATGCATGTTAAGACCATGGGAGTAAACAAAAGCAACCCACAGATCTGCGATCAGCCTGCTTCCTCCTGACAGCGCCATATCTGGCGTACCACAGCCCGATCTCCCGGCCCCTCAGGTGTGGTGGGGGGCGATCTCGTTGTCCACGTCGGTCCTGGTCGAAGTCTGAACTGTGTCCCCTAGAGCCGCCACTTCTATCCCACCGCTCTTTGCTTCCATCTCTGTGCCCTCGGCCCCCTCTTCTGCCTCTTCTCCCACCTCCGCCGCCGTATCCATAGCTCATACCGCCGTAAGAAGCGTAGCGGCGCAACCGAAATGTTACAGCAGCTACAAGCTAATGCCAACACCACCTGACACTAACTACATCAACTGAGGTACTGGTAGCTCTTTTCTTGGCGTCTACAAATAAACTTCATATTTTCCACACCCTATTAACGCCTGAAACACCACTATGTAGGTGTCAAAAGACTGCAAATGCTTTGTTGTTTCCTCTTCGGCGTGTCGCGTAGTAATGACGTCAGAGTCCTTATTGTCGCAGAGCTCTGTGATTGGTTCCTAAACGGCATTCAATTCATTGAGAATTTGGGGTTTACTATCAGAGCAGCGTGCAAGGCGAATTATTTGTAACTTTGCATTTAATCAAGATAAAACGTTTTATGTTTCTGATGTATTTGAATTCCGTCACGTTTAATAACACCACCTAATGTTGCTTTGTTGGGGGAACGGAAAGGTTAGAGCATTCTTTTTACCTTATTGTAAGATTCTACGCTATTGTTCCGTCTGCTAATGTTTATTCTCTGCGGAAGCTCTTTCGGGCTTGATCATTTTGTGTCATCTGTGTAACTTCTCAGGTAGTCTAAAGTTTAACAGGGCATGGGGGAATGACTTGTCTGGAGCTTAAAGGTTACAGCCAAAAGACCAATATCTATTATGACAGCTTTAGACTGCTGGTATGTCCACAGCACTTTGGTTCCTAGTCCTAATTATGTCTTTCTTTATCAGATTACAATAATTTACTTTAAAAAAAAACAGCATCTACCTCACCTTTATATTTTTAGTCCATTATTACCTATAGGGTTTTAGCAATTGCAACAAATTGTACTCAATACACAATTGTATTTTTGTATCATTTTATAATAAAAAACAAATATATATTGCTTACATTTCCTTTTATGTCTCATTCTATTTTGTAAAAACTCCTAAATACAAACCCTATTAGTGCCATTAAGCAGAGAACAGGGAGGCAGCAATTTTATTGAAAGGTGCTGAGAGTTTTTAAGACACATCTTTTTTCTCTGCATCTGTGTCATTAAAATTCAACACCACTTTCACAGGTGCATTTCTTTCACTCCATTCTTGTTTTGAAAACAGCAGTACTGCAGTGCCCACCTTCACTCTGTCCTCAAGCATTGTTTGTATTGAATTTCAGTGTGCAGAATAAGATGACCAGACAACAATCAGCTAAATTCAGTCGTTTTACCTGAGCTGAAAAAGGAGCTTTAAGAGTAAAGGAAAGATTAAAAAATGATAGAGGCACTGCAGCAGAATACAAAGTGAAAACCAAACAGAATGTGGCTCAGGTCTGCAGGGGAATACACATGAGAGCCTTTCCTGACTAGTGAAAGAAGTGGAAGAAAACAAGAGGATATGAGGAGGGATGCGACTGTCTCCTATGTTTTGCGTCCCACCCCCACTCTGCTCCATCGATGATTCTTGCCTCACATTCTGCTCCTTTTTTCTCCCTCTTTTTTTTAATTGTTTTTAAAACAATCTCAGGCCTAGATCAGCTATTTTTCCTTTTTTTAAATATTTCTTTTTTATCTTTTGCATTTCTTCATGTCCTCACCCCTCTACAAAGGTCTACCCATACTATTATGGTTAATGCATTTACTAAACATTTATATCAAAACAAACACTGTGATATATAGCAAAATGGCCATATTCTCTATCACTATCATTTACATCTTTTATTTCACAGATAGCTGCAAATAATAACAGCTAACTATTTAGGTCAGTCAATTCATTCAATGATTGTGCCTAACCTCGCTTTTATTCTAAAATAAACAGCATGCCCAGATTTGAGGGGGCGGCATTTATACTATAGGTGCATCATTTGGATTTTCTTATGTACACAGCACAGCTAACAGTGATCAATGTTACTGGTCACAAATGTTTATGGGAGAAGGAGCTGACTTCAAGTCCTGTTACAAAGCAGGAACAAGCAGATGATTAAATTATTTCCACTCTGTTAGTCCGCGAAGATAAAGCCGTACTCAGCTGAAAACGTTTGGCACCATTAGCTCAGCACCAGAGGTTACAGCCAGCTGGATTTATGCACTTTTCATTGCCCAATACTGACAAAACAAAAGTGTGTTGCAGCCAGTCGGAGACAGTTTTCTGTTGTAAATCTTTAATGAACACATCCAGAGGAAGATGGAACATAACACAGGTGATGAAAGAGGCCTGCAAAAAGACTATGATCAAAAAAGCCTGCACAAATGCACCAATGTTGCTGTAAATACCAGGTTACCAAACAGGTGACGTGAAAAACGAAAAACACAAATATAGTCCCACATCATTCTGATATAGCATTTTTTAAAACTGCATGTAAATGTGCACTTAAACAATAAATAGAGATAGAGATATCACCCATGGCAGCGTCTGCATTTAGAACAAAAACATAATACTACGTAAACTTGAGTCCAATTCTGAATTTTAAGCACGTATCGGACAGAAAAGGTTACTGATTAGATGGTCGGTGAAGCAAAGAGACAGAAATAATTCCCTTAAGTATCCCCGTGATGTACATTCATATGCTGCCTAGATACTGTAGTAAAATACAAACACTGTTTAAATTGCACAGCAGGCAGGGAGCTGCTCTGCATAAGTATCCCCTTCAGTAATCACTAGCTCTACTTCTCTCCCTCTCTCACTCTTTAAACACTGGTATTACATTTCTCATCATTTCTACCTGCTTTTCCTCCTTTTTTTCTTCTCTGTTTCATCAAATATGCCTTTGCTTGGCGAAAGAACTGATGAATACTACAGAAGTGACCCCTTGAACATGTCTTGGACATGCTCCATGTCTAAGTGAATTTCTCATTTATTTTATGATAGGCTGCCATATGGCGAAACCCTCGTAGGGAATAGATATGAGCTGTTTCAATAATCCCTCTCTTTGCTTTCTTCGGCTGCGTGCGGGCTAATCTCGACGTACTCTACAAACACGTGACATGTTTTGGTGGTCATAAATCAGGAAGTACTCTATAGGAACACAGACTATGGTTTAATTAGGTTTCTATTTGGGTCACTTGACAGTTCCTTTCATCTGCTGAGTGAGAGGTGGAAGGACTGGTAAATTTTTCATGGTTTGTGGCCATCAAACATCATCTTCCAGCTTCACTCTTCCCTCTCCTCTGCCTGCCTCATGTAGGCCTCGTTCAGCAGCTGGATCTCCTCGCGGTACCCCAAGCTCTCCCGCGTCTGCCGCAGGCTGTTCTGCCGGTGCGCCTCAACAGTGTCGGGAATGCTGATGTTGATGCTCTCCACCTCAGGATTGCTGCTGCCAGGGATGAGGAGGGAGTACGAGGCTGTCTCACCCAGGTCGCAGGACACAAAGCGGTTCTCCCTGCGCGAGTAGCGCAGCGATGGCGAGCGGGTGTGTGTGGACGACTGGCTGATGTTGGAGATGATGGAGACGCTGTCCATGGCCTCTTCGTTGTCGCAGATCTCCAGTACCTCGAGGTGGATCTTAACATTGGTGTCCCCCACGGCAACTCCTACTCCCATTCCAAGGGCGATATCCATTCCCAGACCAGCGCTGATGTTCCCATCTTCGGCTTGACCTCCCGATGCTGCTTCATCTGCACTGGGCTCATGGCCCACCGATTTAGAGCGATACACTTCAACCTTTGAAGAAAAGATAAAAAAAACAAAAAGGATCAGGAGAGTTTTGGCTTGAAACAGCCACTTCTGCCCATCTTACATCCACATCTTTCATCATATATTAAATTATATACACATCATGTCATTGCAGGGCAAAGAAATTAAAGCAAAACAATTCACTGACAGCTGGAAACAGCCTGTTGTGTTACCTTTTTAGCATTATTGGGGGAAATTGTCAAACCGTCACTGCTGACTTCATAGGTGGAGAGAGAGAGGGTCTTCCCTGTAGGTGCCTGCAGCGAAACAGTGCCCTGAAAGGCGCAGAGTGGGATCGATAGACCACCAGTTGAACGCTGCAAAGGAAAAAAAAAAAAAAGGATAAAAAAAAAGCAAAAGCAATTGTGAAGTATTTTAGATATAACACACAGCATCAGAGTGAGCAGGGGGGGTAAAAACAGAAGTTTCCTATGGTGCCACGAAGGAGTGGTCTCATTAAGCTTCCTACATTATTTAGATTAGTTTGATAGAACAATCGTGTGGTGAGGCTCTGCTTGAAGCACAAAACCTCCAGCGCTTGTCTTTTCTTTTTGTCTCTGCAGCTGTACAGGTTAGTAGAGTATAATGCACAAAAATACCTCCTTAAATTCACCATTTTGTCCAAAAACAATGCCTAACACATGACCTAAAGCAAAAAAAAAAAAAAAGTGAAAGCAGGCTCCTATTTGCAATTCCAGCAGAAATGTTTGCAGTAAAATATTGATTTTTGGTTGTGTCATTTCCTGTCCACTAAAAATCAATTAAGTCTCATCTTACACCTTGCCTATAAACATAGCATTTACCCGTTTTCTGCAGATTTGCAAAAACCGCAGATTGATCTCACCACCATACATACTGAACCCTTAGTATTACATCTCCATTAAGCCGGCGACTTTAAAGTCACACCGAGGGTAAAGATGCCTCTAAGCTCTAATGCCAGCTCTCCCTGTGGATACTAAAGGCCGGAGGGGCCCACAGTGAGGAGCACAGATGCTGGGTAATGACATCTGGCCTGCTAACGAGGAACAAGCCCCAGCCTGGAAATGTAATAAATCACAAATAGCCTAAGCTCGGCTTTTGTTTCATGTTGACTTTGTGCGTCAGTGATATTGGGCTCCTCACATGCTGCTGTTGAAAGGAGTGGGCTGATTTGCTGGATCTACAGTGGTGTGTTGGTGTCTGTCTGTAGGTGATGTGCTTCTTCCTGCACCATGTAACTACACAAGGTTCATAATCAATGTATGCCAGAGGGAGCGTGCTACAAGGTCTGCTCCCATACACACATTCACAACATTAGACGGCGAGCACATTAGAGGGAAGCACAATGCAAAACGATGTCTAACTAGCCTCATAAAAATCTAAACCTGCTTTCACATTTCTTCATTTTAACAATTAATTCTGCCAATTTCTCTTAACCAGCATGTAGGGGCTTATCTGCCATTGCCCCTGGCTAAGGCTCTACACTCATCTACCCGCTGTCACCCGCCGGCACGCCCCAAGGCCACGCAAATATTATTTGGCCGTGCTTAAAATACGCCACAGAAAGAATTAAGCGTCTGGGATTACAGGAACACTGAAAGTCAACCCCAAATAAAAAAAGGATTTAAAATGGATTAGTGGATAGTGGCTCACACATGTAATGAACTGAAGCGAAAATGTTTGGTCTAGATGCCCTCAGAATTTAAAAGGTTGAGTAAGTATAAGAGAGTCAAGCTTCAGTGGATAAATCTCATTAATATTGATCATGATTCTGTAAACACAGGCTTTAATTCTTCAAAAAGTTAAAATCAATGAAATAGCCTGAGTCATGAGAGCTAATTTGATTTTGGGTCTACATTGCAGCACTGAGGAGATATTTGGCTGACAAAGGTTTCAGACACACTATGTTGCTGCTGGCAGGATCATAATTGATTGCTCAAGGAATCAGGCAGCAAAGGATGTGAAAACAGACCTGTGGAGAAGCAGAAGGGGTTTTAAAGTGTTTCTTATCACGCACCCATCTCAATTTGTCATGTTAATTATAAAATGTTTACAGGTGCAGGAATTAAATACCAGCATTGGCAAAATTGCCCAAAATGAGTACTGAAACAAGACCCTTTGACTGTGGGAATGAAAAGCATACCTGTCTGGGTGTTCTCTCTGATTTACTCCTGCACCACTCCCAGTCAGTCAGCTCAATTTTGCGACACACCTCGTGCGACAACCTCCTCTCCGCCCCCTCAAACACAGATGACGTGTCTCCGAGGTCATTATCCTGGTGCGATGCCAGGGAGGCCAGGCAGCGAAAGTCAGCGTCCTCCTCGTGGTTCTCGCGAGGGACTGGAGGGTGTTCGGCCAGGGCCTTGCTTAAGCCGGCTTCCAAAAGGAGGTTGGCGTGAGAGGAGCTGTCCGCTGGGCAGGGAGTGCTGAGGTCAAAATCAGGCCCCAAGTTTGACAGCCCGCCCGTCTCTAGGACATCCAGTCGAGGGTGAGAGAAGTCACAGTTAAAATAGGTGCGACAGGCAGGGTTTTCCAAGGCTGGAGACAAGGTTGCATGGGACAACTTGTAGACACCATAGCCTTGTTGAAAGGAGAGGTTGAATTCAAATCTCCTTTTTTTCACTGCAAGAAATGAATCAGTCAGTTTGTCACCCTCAGAGTGGATTTGTCTTGTCTTGCATTCTTCTTTGCCTGTAAACTGTTTACCTGATGGTCCTCGTCTGGGAGCCTGTTTGCAGTTAATGAAGCAGCCGCACGGCATGTGGATCCAGCGCTCCGACAGCACGAATAATGGAGTCACAGCTGGGGCGAGCAGAGTGAGAAAGAAGCTCAGGGTCTCTAGGGAGGAAATGCTCGCATTAAGCACGTGACGCAGCAGCACGGTTGTCTGTGAATGAAGGGAAAGGGGGGAAAATTAATTCACAGAGATGAAACTGAATTCACTGTGCATGAGGGAAGCACATAAAACTGGTGTATTTGGCTTTTGTACCCTTTCAGTGCTGCAGGTGTGGAATGTTTGCCTCTCACCTGTTTCGCTTGTACAAACTTTTTGAAAGATCATTTTCTTTGCTTCAGTTTGAAACAGTGTTGCAACAGTGCGTTTCAGGCTGTGTAGCAACTGTGCATTTCATAATGGGAGCCAAATGATTTTTTTTCCTTTGGGCATAACAATACAGCTGGTTTTAAAGCTTTTCTAACATCTACTTAGCAAAGAACTAAGCCCATTATAATGTGTGTAAAATCTTTTTTTTGAAAGAGAAAATACCTTAAACTTTGTTTTGCCCTAGGGCATGTAAAGGAAATCTGTTACTGTCAAATATGCCTTTTTCCCCCAACAAATGGTGGTAATGGATTGGACTGAAGCAAGACTGCAGGTGTAATACAAGACTGATTGACAAATTTATGCTACCATATATGGTTTGAATAAAGCATCGTTTTTAACTTCAAGACAAACGCAGTCAGGAAGACATTATCTGTTAATTTTTTACTGTAAATTCGTAACTTTTGCACACCTAAAGTTGTGATCTCTGCAGATTAAAGCCAGTCAAGTGAACATTAACGTCTTATAGTACTGAACCACTTAGATTCGATCTTGGTTGTTCATATCATCACTCATATCCACTTGCTTACACTTGATCTTGCAAAGAGATCTAAAAAAAAAAAAAAGACAATGTCTTTTAAAAAAGGTGTCATATATTTTCTTACCATCAGCGGCATCCATAAAATGATTCGGACAATGGCAAGAATCATGGAGAAGCGCTTTTGCGCAAACACAACTGGGGTGTCCTCGACAGCTGCCGTCTCCTGCCCGTTTCCTGGGGGCACACAGCTACTCCCTCGTTCCCTGACTTCGGTCCTGCATGAACTCGGGTTTAGCTCGTTGTAGGCGCCGAAACTTTTGTTCAGACTGTGCCGGGAAAACGACTGAAGGTCGCAGAAGGGAGGGGACCCGTCGAGACCCCCCGCCATCTGCAGGTAGCTGGGGTCCAGCAAAGTCCTCTGGGGCTCCCTGGAGCACAGCAGCTGGTACGTGAGTGGGATGAAGAAAAATAACAAACCGCAAAAACAGAGTGAATACAACGCGAAGAGGAGCAAGATGTAAAAACTGTCGCTCTTTGGGAAACACCCAAGGGAAGCCTGCGCAAAGCTGCCCCACCCGCACAAGGGTAGCACACTGACGGTCAGGCTGACCGCCCACACACCGGCAATGGCCCACATCACCCTCACCGGCCGACGGATAGACTGAAGCACCCCAAATCTTTTGGTGACATAAAAAGTGTAGGCTGCTATGAGGCAAGCCTTCATATTGCTCGAAACCCCCTGGAACACGTACAGAAGTCCGGATAAAGTGCAGAGGCTGGCCGACCCCTCGCGCCCATCTGTCTCCCACTGGAACAGCATGAACAGGGAGAGGGGGACCACGCTGAGCAGGTCATCCACCGACATGGAAGCCACTATCAGACACAGGGAGGTTTTTCTCCTCGCCCGGAGGAGAGACAGCAGCGAATAGACGCCGCCGGCAAAGGTGGCCGCCGCGATGGTTACGCACAAGCCGAAAAGCAGCAGGCGGATTTGCCTCTCCAGCCCGGCGGGGTCCGTTTTCTCTGAAGGGTCCACCGAAGGGTCGCTCTGGTTGGGTGCCGGAGAGCTGCTGTGCGTGGTGGTCATGATCAGGGAATGAAGTTCTCCGTTTTGGCACTTTCGGTGACTCGGTCTCGGCTCACCGGCCTGTAAAGTTTAACGCGCGGTAAAGAGTGGAGGCTGGCACCGCATCGCCGCATCTCCGGAGAATTCAGCGGGGAGAACGAGTGCCCGCATCTCAACACGCGTAATCAAATCCGCGTTCGCTGCTCAGACCGCGCAACCAGGACAGCTCCTGGTTCCAGGGGCTGATTTACGCGCTGGCGTCATCGGCGTTTTCCACTAGACGTTTTGGGGTTGGGCCAAAACGCAGCATGTTCCGTCACATCAGGCTGCCTTTTTTCATCTGTGGCTCGGCCTGACCCTCTCTCTAGGTCACCCTCCACCCACACACCCACACACACAGTAAAAACTCTGACTCTGACGCGTACTGAATACAAAAAATAAGATTTTTTAAAAATATATTTTGCAGCTAGCGATGCAGATGCAGAAGTTTATGGAATTGCACCTAGAATCCCAAAACAGCCCTTTAACAGTCCTTTCAACTGTGTTTTTTACTCTTCTGGTTGAATGTTCTGACCAATGACAAGATAAGGAGACATGATTTTCTGCTGGAATTTAGTCCTGGGTGCACTAACAATCCTTCTGAGGCAATATGCATTTCTGGAAAAAGTAAATATGCTTGAAGAAACCTGTCCCTCTTTGGATGTGATACATGATGAAAACAGCCAGTCTCTGCGATTAGACACAACATTGTCGAGGCTGAACACAAAGAACACACTAGCCACAGACCACTTGGCCATGGGGCTGGACAGATGAGTGTGTCTGCAGGCTGTGTGCTCTGATGTGTGCCCCATACAGCCTGTGGAGGTCGGCCTCATCCCAACATGTCCCTGAGATTTTCAAGGATTTTCAGGCTCAAGGACACCTCGGTCCGCTCAGCAAGTGGGGAAATGTCTGTTTGTGTATGTTTTTTTGTAATATCGCCATTGTTTGTTAGGACTCCTGCCCTTTACGCAATTCACACACACACGTTCTGCATGATGATTCCAATGGTTTTTTTTTTTTTTATTATCATCCATCGTGGTTTTTACTGTAGCACCTGGTAGAAATGCTTCTGCAGCTGCCAGGAATTCAAATGTCCCTATAAAGATGCCAAGGTTTTACAACAGAATTAGAGATTGAGCTCAGCCAGGTGCAGCCAGCCAAAGAGGGGAGAACGAGGAGAACAAAACGCTACACACCCCCAGGTTTACATGACACACACAAGAATAGCCGGACACTGGACAAGGTGACTTACATTTGCGTACGTGTACTGTATACTGTGTGCAACTGTTGGTGTGCAGAAGGGCACCTGGTCAGCCTCGGCAGGGGCTCCCAAACTGAGATGGCCCCAGTCTTGCATTTCTTGTAAATCAGAAAAAAAATTGTAACAATTATAATTTGTAAAATTATATGAAACAATAAAAGCTGACACATTTGGTAGTGGATGTCGTGCATTCATTTTCAGCTTGGCAATGAACACATTTTAGCTCCTTCAAACACCTGTTTGGTAACTATCTTTGGATAATCATGGGTAAAATAAATCTGGGAAATGAGGCCTGCTGTGCGACTGAGGATTTTTGACACAGGCGAATTTGCTAAACTGCTCAAATTTTAATGCCTGTGGACATGATATTATTCAATAAATCATAGAACTATGGGATATTGGGACTAATTAATTGCGATCATAAATTTTTTTTGCGTGAACCCTGTGGCATTATTGTGCAATTTATTGACCTCTAGTGGTGTTTCTTAGAATTACACCAGCAGCCTGAAACTGTACACAAATACACAAATTTATCAATTTCATTTGTCTTTGAAACTTGTGTAGTGCAGTGCAGATAAAATGACTACACCCTCAGTGTTTTTTGTTCTTTTTAGAAGAACAAATGCTTAACAGAAAAGCTTATTGTTAACCTTGGCACCAAACTACTTAACAGCCATTTAAATAATAGCAGCTGTAATTGCTTTGAAACTAAACGGATGTTCAAAGTATCCTTGAAAAAAAGAAAAAGAAAAAACCACAAACATTTTGAAGGTCTTAGTGTTACTAACCACACAAAAAACAATGTTGCCAATTTGTGGCATCAACCACATAAAGACAATAAGGTTCTTGCCACGTCTCTACTAAGCATTTAAGTGCAGCACAATTCTAAATTTAAAAAAAAAATATATATATTTAAAGAATACAAAAACATTTAACATGCATTTTTTTCCTCAAATTTACAAAAAGAAACTTGCTCTTCAACTGAAAAAGTTCAGACTGAGGCGTTTGCTGGATGTAAAACAACGTTACACCGAAGGTCACATGACTCAGTGGCTCCAGCTCTGTTTTAAACTGCACTACTGACATTCTGTGTGACCCTAACTTCTGAATTTTTCAACAGCAGATGTCTGTCAGACAGCATTTGGAAACTTGGCTTGTACTCCTGCACATCTACCAGCGAGACCAAAGGGTCAGTGGGTACAAAAAATGCCTGTTTCTCTTTTAGCATGTTAAAAATGCACCTTATTTTCCTTCACTGACAGTTTGAGGCAGCTAAGAAGCAGCGTTCTTGTTTATATAATGACTTTGACTGAGCTACGTTGATTTTGTGCATCAGTAATGAAAACGTGTTCTCTGTGGAGCAGAGAATCTTCTGGGGATCTTGCGTCATGAGGAAGGCTGCGCCGCAGCTGTCTTGCACTGCTATTGCAGAGTGTGGTAAAGGAAGGCACATCATATTTTTTCAAATGTCAGTGATAAAGTAGGAAGAGAGTATTTTACCAATGACTGACTGAATTTGAGTTTGATACTTATTACGGTGCATTGTTGGAATGCAGCCATGTTGCAACACCTGATTTTAAAGGATCTAAATCCCTGCAGGTCATTCTCTACAGTACACATGTTCATTTATCTTGTTGTCATGCTACTTCATTTTACTAGGATACTGTAAAAAATATTAAAAGCAAAAGAAAGCGCAAAAAGAAAAGAGCTCAGAATGAAATGGAAGGAACAGAGTGTTCCCACAGTCGATTTGTGCTGTGTTTGGTCCCAAACGGATAGGGTCTACAAGGCAACTCATGACGACTGCATGAGTCAGATTTATCTTTTGTCTGCCTCAATATTTTTGATAGATAAGATTTATCTCTGGTGCTTCTGTGGTGTTTCCCAATTAAATAAGATGGTTTCATCCCTGTGGGCTTTATCCCACAGAATGTATAAGAACATTCACATGACAACTCAATCAAAACAAGGCCCATATCTGAACGATACACACGTACAACAGGATAAACACGGAGTACTTGAGCGAACGTGCTGAGTTATATTTCACCAGTGACATAATAAAGTGTTTTCACATCATGTCCTTAACATTAAATTAGTTACAGCAGCTGTAAGTTCTCCAACTATGTGCATGTTTACTGTTCTGTGGCTGTCGCCATCTCCCCTGTGTCTTGAGTGATATACTTTATGTCGCTAAAGTACTGGTCTGTTGACAAAGACTGGAAGATAGAGAACTGTAAGTAAAACAGGTTTTTCATCAACTCATTTCTTCACTTCTTTCAAGGTTTGCCAAAAGTATTCAAGGATGAGTACAGCTGAGATGTTGACCGGTGTACTGACCTTGGCCTCCTCTGTGTCCAGCAGTTTTCTGTCTTCGGGACAACTATTGAGGAGTTTATTGATACGTTTGTCAATGGTGGACTCTTTCTGCATTTCTACGAATCTCATAAGCCTGAGTGAAAGGATTCCGTTTGTATGGCTTCCACCTCTTTCTCCAGGCTCCCACTTGTGTTCCTGTGAAGGTAAATGAATTCTGAAGACTAATTTTGAACAGCCAACACAATTGTACAAAAAAATGCTATTAAAAAAAGAAAAAAAACCCAAAACCCTTGAATATTTGTTATTAGATTTATACAACATTTTATTTTATATAAGATGTAAAGATCCAATTCAATTTCACCTTAATTTTTTTTTGGCCTGAACACACATCGATTTGGGGTGGGGGGAGTAGAGAGGTAATTGTGACTTTGTCAGATACATTTAAATATATTCATTTATCATTTCAAACTTTTGATGTCAGAACATTATTATATATAGAGTTTTGGAGCGGAATTTTGTGTCCTGTCGATAAGATTAGAAAAGTTTACTTCACATTTTCAGAGCATCAGCAGCACTTTTCTAGTTTAAATACAGTCAAAATGCAGAACTCCTGCGGCCAAAAAAGTTTCCGTGTTGTCCACCAGATGGATCTGTTGCACCATCAGAGAAGAGGCGGACCTGGCGGACCTGGTCCCAGAGGGGCCGGACAGTGGCTCCTCTGAAGTCACTATGAGCAGGAGCAACCTCCAGGAGCAGGAGCAACCTCCAGGAGCAGGAGCAACCTCCAGGAGCAGGAACAACCTCCAGGAGCAGGAGCAACCTCCAGGAGCAGGAACAACCTCCAGGAGCAGGAGCAACCTCCAGGAGCAGGAACAACCTCCAGGAGCAGGAACAACCTCCAGGAGCAGGAGCAACCTCCAGGAGCAGGAACAACCTCCAGGAGCAGGAACAACCTCCAGGAGACTCACTAAGTCGCCTCCGTGACCTTCCCAACAGCACGTTGACTTCCACCAGATTCAAACAATGAATTAAATTGAATAATTTGTTTACCCAAGAAAAATAAACCGCGCAAGTTGTAATTAGGAGAAAATTGCTGCAAATATAAAAATCTCCTTGAGAATTTTTTTGTTACCTCCGGCATTTAATTTTTTGCAGGCAGACAGGAAAAAACATTCCCTTGGGGGGGGAAGATTTTGTGTTTTATGTCCCTCTTTTTTGTGTCCAATTTGTGTATTTTTCTACATTAATGAGCAGACAATGGATCTTTATTAGGGCCCCATTAGTCCATCTTTTTCCTCCCTGGACCTCTCCTCCTGGCCGCTGCACTCGTTTTCACCCCTCTGATGCAACTGCAGACATACATGCTCGCTGTCGTCGACGCCGAACTCCAAAATGTTCCCCGCCGCCTAGAATACAGAAAGTAAAACGACAGATACCAATTTGAAATGAGGGAGAAGGATGATCAGAAGTAAATGTCAGAGATAAATTATTGAAAATCATTTGGAGGAGTCTAGCCGCAAAGGTTGTGCTGAAGTTGGGCCATTACCTGGACGCTGCTGACAGCCAAGGCTGGGCAGCCTCTCAAAGGCCTTTCAAGCTGACGTGCTATCAAACCGCAGCGCTTGTCAAAACTCCACAGATGTGCAGAGGAAGGCTCCGCCAAGCCAACAGGCAACTGGTATTTCCAGCCTTTGGAATCCAATGTGACGGAGATAACTCTAAACATTTAAGACGGCATTAAAAAATAATTTTAAAAATAAAAGTTTCTTCTGAACCTTGCTAAAAATAAGAAGCTTGTTTGAGCCGCAGGGGGCCTGCTGTCTCCGGTGGAGGTTGCTCTGCTTTCATTTCGGAACATTAAAAGCCACTGACTTTACATAAAGCACCAAAGCCACTTTCAGATCAAGCAGAACTTTTAAAAATACACGGGGAGTGGGTGGTGGGGTGTGTGTGTGTGTGTGTGTGTGGGAGGGGGGAGTTACAGGTTCCCATGTTTGGAGCCCCCTGCTCCGTGCACCACCATGCATCGCTCTCCATTCCCATAATGTCACGTCAAAGTTAAAAGACGTACACCCCCGACGTGATCTAAAATTAACATGAGCTTGACTGTTGAAACTGAGCAAAACATCTTTCTGTCAGAAAATTTGAGGTGAGGAGGAAAAGGAGGAGGACGAGCCCCCATTGAGTGAGAGGATGACAGATTCTGGGGGCCCTCAGTGGCGAAACCCACAACCCCCCCATTCACTAGGGCATCGATCCACAACAGCCGGAGCTGCTGCTGCTCACAAGGATGCTCGGAGCCCAAATAGCACGGCAATAAATTAGAGTCAGCTCTGTCTCACAATGCTGTCTAGGCATGCCTTCCATTTTGATCAGAGGCTTCTTTCAAATCCGCCTTCACTATAAGGATTAGGATGAATCCCGGTGCGTCTGCAGTGTCACGTGCCTGCAAATAGAGCCTGATTCTTGCTGAGACATGCAGCGTGACGACAGAAGTGAGCTCCAGAGTAATCAAATCGACGGTGGAATCAACGTTCCTGGGTTTAAAAAGAACATCCCGTGAAGATCGCGGAATGTCAGCTCTTCTGGCAGGAGGAACAGGGTTCATTATTGTGAGGTTGTGCAGAGATGACCTTGAAATTATTCATAATTTAAAGGATGTCTGCATTTTAGTCTTTTAGTTTCTTCTTCTTTTAAGGGAATGTGAAGAAGAAAATGGATTTGTGTTGTAACCTTAATAACAATGACAAAAAATCCAAAAGAGATATAATTGTTTCTTATCCTGTAGCTGTCACAATATCAGTAACAGAATGTCATGTTGCAGCTGCACGGTCAGCGTGACAACAGATGCTGCCATGATGTCTTCCTATTAGCCAGAATTTCAGAGCAGTCTTTTCCAGTTGATTTTAGAATAAATTATTTTGCAAAGTCCAGGATCGAGTGAGTTCAGAATTTAGATCCAGACCTCGAGGCAAACTAGATCAAACAAAGCAGCACTGTCACGCCCCTCTTTATTTATTAACTAAATAAAACTAACTGTAACACTTCAAATTACACTTGAATTTCCAGTCCTACATCCAGCAGCAGCAGCAGAAGGATGGTGGAACCGACTCAAACATTCGGTGCTGAGACTCTGAATCCTACAAGTGAGTCCTTTCTATTTTTATGAAGCAAACCAGGTAAATCAGACCAAATTATGACCAACAAATAAAAAAATTGGGCACCAAATATAGTTGGTTCCAACTATAGTTAATATAGTTATGGTTTGAAGTTTCCGATATGGCGTTGGGTTAGGGTTAGGTGGTGGATCCAGTAGATTATGGAAGGGATCCAAACAGTCTGTGGATCATGCTGGTGAGCGTCTGCTTGTACAAACTTTGTCCACACCAAAAAACTTCTTGAGCTGCTACGGATGACTGGCGGTGACCAGTCTTGCTTCAGTGAGGCTGTGATAATGCTCATAATTTTAAATAGGGGTAAAACTGTCACAATAGGGAGTTGTTACTTGAGGGGAGGAAAGGTTCACGTCATTTCAACCGAGTGGCAGATGCAACACTATTAGTCTTTAATTTGCTCTTACTTATGCAGATTAAATATTTACTTTACGATCTGGTCTGACCAGCTGTAGCTGCCAGAGTTGCTGCTAGCGTCCTCTTCTACCTTTAATTTGTGGGTGGCCGTTCTAGGGTTTGATTCAGTGAACAGCTGAAATATACAGTAATTACACAGCCATTGTGATAGGTGTGCAGCGTTTTTTAATCAAACAGTAGGACTTAAAATTTAAATGATACATTTGCAACAGTTACAGTATAGAGGTGAATAAATTATATACATATATATAAAAGTGAAAAAAAGCTCTTGTAATCAGAGACTAAACATCAGCAGTTTTGAATCAAATGTGTGATAATTTTTTTTCTGAGTGGGTGCTCATTCAGAGGCAGGGGCCACCTCCTTGGAATAAAGTTTGCCGTCTCACCACCCGTAATGTAAAAACAGCTATTAGTGCAATTTAGAAATAACATATGATATGGTTACTAATGCGGTTGCAAGGTGTGAGTAGCTGCATTTTAAAGAGCTAAAATGGCGAGCCAGTGAAACCTGCCGTCATAGTCATCGTAACTGTATCAGTATCTATTCACATGAGATTGGATGGATCATGGATCACATAGACCTGCAGCCCAAAGGTGTTGCCGCTCCTCCGGGAGCTGTCACTGACCTACCGTCGAACTGATGGGCGAGATACCCTGACTACTCTTAGGTACCAGGATGAGAGCGTTAGACCCAAAGTTCCACCTTGCGGTGGACATTGGGCACGCAACCTTTTGTGGCAAGAGTGCGTCAGCAGTTCCGAGATAACGAAGGCATTGATTCTATCACCGGCCCCATCGTTTAGCAGACCCGGAACACCTCTGCGACATCATGTATCATTCCACTGTCACCACAGAACACCAGAGAGTTAGCAGAGGATCGCTGATTCCCTGACTTAGTTCTGGGACGAGATTCCCCGGGAGGAGACGTGAAGTGAGGCCAAATAGGCACTCGGAGAAGGAGGCCACGCATCGAGATAACTCAGAGAATTGAGAGAAAAAATAATGGAAGGAGCCTGCCGCTGCTTCTTCTGGCTTCAGCAGACATTCATGAGATCACAAGGCAAAGAAAATGAAGGCAAATGAACAGGATAAAAAGCAAAGATGAAAAGAATGCCTACTCTGTTTTGACTGTTCAGTGACAGTATTCTCCCTCACACTCTGTCTGTCTGTCACACACACACACACACACACACACACACACACACACACACACAGTAATAATACTAAACGCCTGTCAAATTAGTCAGAAATTGTAGGACACACTTATCAAAACTGTTACTGTACCCACAGTGCTTGTCCATGATTGCATATTTAATATCAGCATGTGATTGCTAAGAGGAGAATGTGCATGGGTTAGGGTGTGTGTGTGCCAGGGTGTGGCACAGTGTCACCCTCCAATCAACCTCGAGAGCGCTCTTAGTGTCCGCCTCATTACAGTTTGACTTTCCCCTTGTCAGCTTCTCCCACGTGCAGGTACAGGCAGTGTCAGGTTGGTTCACGAGTCATCTTACATAGCGCTTTAAACCTTTAAGCTTAAGGTGCTGACTGATGCCATTTCACATGTTTTTAGGTTGATTTAACATTGACTTCTACTGAACATTTACTTTCAGCCTGTGAGTCATTTGCATGCAGTTATTGTTTCTGATCATATACTAAAAAAATGAATTTAAACTTTTTCTATACAAACATGCCAAATTGATTATGTCAGATCTATTTGCAGTTTTATTGGTTAACATATTCCTTTTCCAAAGCAAACAACAGCATAAAGCACCCCTACTACTGGCAGGCCAATGAAAGAGATATTTCTCTATTTACAAAAATATCTGCAGAACTTATTAATATGCATAATGACAATTTTAAATTTTGATTGAAAAGAGCATCCAAACCCTTGGACTCCATAGACCATACTCTCTCAAGTCATGATCATAACATGTCCCGCTGAACAATTTCTCTCCTTACAGCTGGTGAGCTGCTTGTGTCGTCATTTTCACATTTCAGGTGACATTAACACCTGCTCAGCTGCCACGATTGCTCATTAAATTCAAACTAGCGAAGCCTTGAGCTAACATCTGTTTGACAACCTGATTCTGCGACGTGCAGCCGCAGCTGGTAGGATGTCGCTGCTGCCTGGGTATGAATTTCTCGAGCTGTCAGACTGACCATGTGTCTGATGTTATATTTAAGGCACTTATTCTAATTTAGAAAACGCGCGGCAGAGCGCTGGTGTGTACTACTTTCATGCAAATCTTCAGCAATAGCAGCGAGATAGAAGCATGATACTAATGCGATTTCTCCATACATCCACATTTCTACAAGTTCCACCTCAAAAATGGAGCAAAGAAATTAGTCTATGCCAGAAGAACAGGCAACAAGCTGGTGGAGCTCAATGTGGGACACACACTGGAACAAACTCATGAAAATTTAAATCCTAAGCAAGATAAGAATGTATAAGTTAAGATATAACTAAAGGACAACAGTTCTGGAGGTACCTCGTTCCGCGTACTATCGGTCTGATTTAAATAATTTTCCTGGAGCGCTGTGCCGTAAATGCAAACCACCCGAGGTAACATTTATCCAAATACCTGGTGTTAAAAGTTCCTAGAAATGTTGGTGGAAGAGCCGCCCGGCTACATAAAAGCCAGCCCACAAAATTAAATTCTTTAAACAATTACCTGAAACACTTAGTAATTGTGGTCTCTTAGTTTTTTTTTTTGTTTTTTTTTTAATCAAAACCAGTTCTCTGACACACTGTCACGTGGCAAAAGACTAAACTGAAGCTAAAGTTAACCAGAGATAATCATCAGTCTGTCATTCAGAATTTCTAAAGCTCTGTAACAGAAACAATGGGCATCAAAAAAAAGGGTTAGCTCTCCATTCAAGTGGGGCTTTGCGACGTATTCCAGCATGTAGTACAAGACCCGAATTGTGTTTTGCTCGGATAATTACGGCGTCACCCGGGGCCAGGGTGTGTTCAAAATTCAATCCTCCTTAGGAGGCTGTGACAGGCCGGGCTCGCTAACATGATCTGAATGGCCGACAGTGATGAAGCGAACAGCTTTATTTCAAAATGACGGGAATTAAGATCAAAGGCTGCACCGCGGGCAGAGGCGAGCGTCCTATAACAGGCAGCAACACGCCAAACACCATCAGATTGCCTATTAAATAGACACGCTGAGATGGGAATCAGGTTTTCATTATCTGGAACAGCGATTGCCCCTATGGTGGGATGCTATAACCGGCTTCACTGTATTCATAGCTTTAGTGTTTTGATACAAGCCGTAGCCAAATCCCACGGTTTGCGTGTTGTAACAATATTTTAGATCTTTGTTTGTGTACTTTAAAATCTATGGTTCCAAAACGTAGTGATTATCTGTCCCGGGAAACTCTATAAAAGAACATGTGAGGCATCGGGAAGTTAGGAGTGTGTTCATTAGCGCCGTGTCAGCAGAGGGACGTTTCCATTTTTTCTTCCACACCAACACCAGTTTGAAGGGAACGCGTCACAACTGAACCAAAGTTAATGTGAATAAGTGTTTTTATCAAAGAGAAGTACTTGTACGTAACCAGACTTGATAAAAGCGATATGAAAAAGTCATTTAAAAAGGGTCTACACTGGTTCTTTGTTTTATTCTTTAAAGGCGCTTGCCTTGTTTTCCTCTCACTCTATTGTAAAGCTTTGTGTTTGCAGAGTTAATTTCAGAGGTGACCCCCGAATGAACTTAGCTGTAGTGTGAGCGAGGGAAATTTAGAGTCTCTCTGTACCCCCGTGTAAATATTGGAAAAAACGTGGATAGCTTTAGTGAAATGGCATTTATTTTGCTCTTCTTTTCTCTTGTTATGGAAGCATGGTGATGATTTTACGGCTTCCATGACTGACACTTGTGTACGCCAGTAAAAGGCCCCATGTGATTTGCGTGTCTGCACTCCTGACCAGATATGTGCTCAGTTCTCAAGCTCAGGAAGCGGTCACCGCGTTCCTCCTCAAACTTGCCTCCCTTCTGCTGGCTGTAAAAGTCTATCAGTTCCAAAACAAACTCCAAAGCTGGGGCCAGACTTCAGCAGCCTGTCAAGGTCACTTGGAGAGCGTTCCATGATAAAATTAACTGTTGCGTTGTTTTCCCTGCTCGTATTCTCAAACAGATTCAATTTTGCGTGATTCCCTCAGGGCAGGTTGTGATTTTTCCACTTATCATTTCTTTTTTTCCCCTCCATCCCATTACCCTTAATGTCCCCTTTGCAGGGACGGTTCCAACATCGCTATGCTTCACCTTCTCTTCTACTGAAATGGGATCTATTTGTTACTTGTTACACAGAAGAATCACCTGTGTAACATCTATCTGCACTCTGATGCACTTGGTTCTGGTGAACCACAACCCCTAAATTCACATAAAAAAATCTCAAATATTTGCTTGATTTTAACAGAACAGAACAGTAGAACAGTTTCTACTACTATGATCCGTTCCACTCCCACTGGAGGCTCGAATGAACTCATGGCCTTTCTACACTATACTGAAAATTCGTCTTACCTCACTTTTCTCCTCCCGCTCCTTTAAATCGATCCAGGTGTTAAACAACCCAGGTTTGTGACAGTCTGACTCGTGGTTTTGCTTCCAAACATCATTCTCACTAACCATCTTCACACTCAAGCCCTTGAGTTCATGTCACAATGTTCCTTGTTCCAAAGTTGAAACAAAGCTGCTTAGAACAGGTTAAAGATGCGCCTAATCTGGCTGAACCGGCCCACCTCTGCCCCCTGTCCTCTCTGGCTGGATGCCTCCTTTGCTCCCTGCTGAGTACATCGTTTTCAGGGTCATCTCAGCTCTTCTGTGTCTGAATTTCCCCACATGGAGGTTTTCAGTGTCGAGCCTTCATTAATTACCTTCCTATTCTTGATTGAACTCAATCAGGTAATTTATGGGCTGGGAAGACCTCAATGACGAGTTCGTGACCGACAACTCTGTGCTCTCCTGGATGCCCATCCTTTTAACACCGTCCACTGGGTTTGGTTACTCCACGACCAGCGTGTGTTCGGTCCCTCCTCAGGGTGATTTAAAAAAAGAAAACTTTTTGTGCAATATGGTAAAATATTTCTGCTATTAACTATGGTTCAGCGTCTGCAGCCTTGTTATAGAAACCTTTCTGGGGGAATGAAATGTGCAGCTCATTAACCTAAAGGCTGCAGCGCTGTTCGTTTCTATGACACCTGGTGGACGTGGCTCACCCACCCCTCGCTGCGCATCCTTTGGAGTGTTTTAATAAAACCAGGCATGGTATTTATTTTTAGAAGCGGACCTCACTCTTATCACCATCTCTGACTTTGAAAGCTGCATGAGGTCGCCCTGCGCTTGGAATATTGGACTTCCTCTGCTGCGCACCTGAAACTGCGCTCCGGATTCCATTTATGCGCCGCCGGCAGCAAGAGCGGCTATTATGGTCACTTTTAAACGACGGCCTGACGGAGGAAGCAGGAGGCAACTTCGGCAGGCTTCCCCTCCATCCCTCTGCGCGGCCACACACTTGACCAATGGCACATTCGCGCAGGAGCCCGATGGCTCATTGGAATGCATCGATCCTCTGTGGGCAGATGTGGTAACAGTGTAGTACTCGGCGGCACAGGCGAAGGCTCTCGTGTGCGTGTGTTTGCGTGAATGTGCGCTCCAAAAATAGCAAACCAAAGCCAGAAAGAGGAGGAGGAGTAGAAGAAGGGAGCAGGAATCGGTTTGGTCCGAGGTGAAGCGAAAAGGTAGTGTGTAAGAGATCGATCAGCACTTCTCGCGCCGGTTGTGGATGGGATGGAGGTCTGATTGGTGGATGTGATGCCCATATACATCATCGAGCGAAAATTTGCAGAGACATCTGGTAAGTCGCTCACGTACCCGTGCGCTCCTTATCACGCGGTGCCATCTGTGTGCTTGTGTGCGTGGCGTGCGTGCGTGCGTGTTCAAGGGGGCAGCGTGCACGGGTTAATCATGCCAGCCCCCTTTTGGAATTCCCGAGGTGCAACAGGAGATTGGGAGTCGGGGGGGGGGGGGGGCGCTGACGCATCCGACAGTCGCGAGGCTCCGGTGTGTGTGTGTGTGTGTGTGTGTGTGTGTGTGTGTGTGTGAGCTGCTCATGGAGATTTGACTCTTTCCAGTACTGAATAACGCCCCCCAAAACACTCCAATTAAATCTCTGAGAGGTGTTATCTTTAAGCATGTGGAATTTTGTTTCCCCCAAAAGTGCAGCTGGGTGGAAACGAAATTTATGTTAGTTTAAAAGTTGACTCTTCCACTCGTGTAACTGTGAGAAAAGCCGTTAAAGTGATGGACTTGAGTTATATTTTAGCCAGACCACATGCAGCACCTCCAGGTATCAATTTTCCTCCCTCCCAAATGATTTTAAAGTCATCTTAACCCTCAGTATGCATCCCAGAGGTGTTATTTTAAGTTGAAGTGGGCCACATTCCTGCACTTTTTCAACCTCTGTTGGAAACATGACATTTTCATGGCTTGTGTTTATATACGTTCAAAAAAAGAAATTCCTACAGATCGTTTTGTGTTACAAATGTCCGAGAAGGATGTTTTCAAGAATCAGAAAGAGATGGAGAGGAGAAATGTCAGATCTTGCAATTTAGCTTTTTATGATTCATAAACATGACAGACTGTGGCATCATAACGCAAGAAACAGGTTTAAAGTAACATTTAAAAATGTGCTACAAAGGGACATTTTTGAGCCTACATCAGCAGGGAGCAGAGGGAAGGGCAGCACACCAAAGAACAAAACGTCCCTAACCAGGCTGCTAAATAACTGATAAATAACATATCAAGCCTGATAACCGTTTTTAGAAAATCAGCCATGCATTAGTGTAAGAAAGAAGAAAAAATGAAAGAAAAAGACAAACTGTTGCTGGTTTCTGTCCCATCCTGCAACCAGAGACAGAGAGAGAGAGAGAGAAAGAGAAAGAGAGAGAGGGCTTCAGATAAACACCTTATTTCATAGCCCCCACCTCCACTTTTAACGCTGTATTTTATTCCTAGCTGCCTTCAGGCTCCCCTCAGAACATACACGACCCCAAAACACGAACAGGCTATCATTAGCATGCACTCTCCTGTAGTAAGCTTTATGACTTTAGGGAAGTCATAAACATGGCGGTGCTGGTATGGAATTAGGGGGAACAGCTTGTTGGGACCTGTGGTGGGTTTGTATAGTAACAGCCAATTGCCAGGTGCGATAATAACTATAACCTGGGAGGCAGCGGTGGGGGGGGGGGATTTGACACAACAACCCCGTGTGCAGGAGGGGTGGATGTGATTTCAGAGGAAGCCCAAAAGGTGTCCCTGGGCTGGGCTGCACCCTCCCCTCAGCCAGTGTGCTGGAAGACCCACCCATCAGCCTCGGTGCTTCATGACACTAACTTGTAAAAGTGGACGCTAGCGCACAGATGCGAGGCTGCCAGCGTGTGTGTGTGTGTGTGTGTGTGCGTGTGGCCTGGTGCTTGAGGGATTAATGAATAGACAGACTTAAAGTTCCTCAAACTTTGGAAAGTTCTGTGTTGGGAAACAAGTGTTTAAGTGCGGAGTGGGGGAAAGATCTTCTGGGTTTTTAGTTTTGTTCAGCTCTCCAGAAGAGGGTTGAGTTTTCATTTTTTGTTTTTCCTTTTTCTGCTTTTATCAGGAGCGCACTGCCACCAGAGGGTAAGAACGACAGCTGTTCTGACCGTTTGCCCCAAGACAGATTTAACAAAACAACTGCAAAGATCACTTTTCTTTTTTTCATCATGTCTTTAAGCCTTCTGATTTGCTGCTTGTGTTAACAGACTGTTGGCTATAATAATGTCAGAATATAAATCATAAAAACCACCGAAAGCTCCAGGGGTTGACATTCTTTGCTCGGCAAAGTCGATATTATTTGATCAGTAAAAATGATCTTTTAAACCGGGTGAAATTTTTAGATTTTACAGATCTTTCTACACGTTATTTGTTACGATGTTTCATAAAAGAGTTTGCTGTGTAATTTTGGTGCCAGTAAAATATCCTGTTTTATCCTGTAATTTCACTCATATCTGATGCCTGACTTGATACCCTCAGTTGATCTAGAGAACTTTGGAAATAATATGCTTTTTTTTTCTCGGTCATGTGACTGAAAACTGCTTTTTTTGGGTCACAGTAGAGTAGGACTTGCTAGAAAAACAACCTGTGCTCAACTTCCAGCCCATTCTTCTGTCTCCAGGTGAGTTAATAGGCCTAGAGGATCGTGCTGAAGGACAACACCCCAAAATGACGGAGACCACTCATTCCAAACTGGGTAAGAAGTCCCGCTGGACCTGCCTGGAAATCGGCCTTATCACCATCGTCTCCTTGCTCTTCATCATCATCGTGGCCCTCATTGTTCTCTTCGCCGTCCACCAGAAATGTGAGTTGCTAAGAGAGTGCCTGGGTTAATAGAAATGTCAGAACAAAGAGGGCTTCTTTTAAGGAAACCTTTCAGAACTCCGCGTTCAGGCCTTGGACATCTCCTCCTGCTCGGCTTTGGGTTCAGATGGTTCCAACACACTCAAGCGGGGTGCTTTTAAAGGGAGTAGAGTGCAAAAATATGACCACTGAGCCAGAAAGAGGCAGAAGAAAGCATTGTACAAAGATGCATTATACTCACCTTTATACAACATTTATGTACATAATAGCATTCTTCCAGTCCAGATTCCAGACGTTGGCGTCAATTATGAAGAATGAATCTCAGTAATAAATGTCATCATTCCACATTATCCGATTAGTTGATTTAACAGGATCTGGGATGTGAACTTTCTGCTCTTTATCTGTTAAAGCTTAAGGTCCAGATCCATAGGCAGGTTAGTCAATAAAAAGGTATATATTAAGAATTTAGCTTGTTGCACATGTTTATAGTAATATATAACGAAATGATTTGTGATAAATATTCAGTAGAATGACACGATTTATATTAGTGCAAACAGGTGACAGGCCTGGTGGTCAAATGGAGCCAAGTAGCATGTATCAGTATCATGCCGCGTCCTGTGATCGGCCAATGTGTAAGCTGTTGGCTCAGGAAAACAGAGATATTTAAAAGACTTTTGTCTGTGTTTGCACTTCTGTGTGCGCTCACCTGTGTTCACCCTTTGTCATCACACATGTCGCATACAATAAAATAGCATTAATATTTTAAGAGCACAGATGACTTTGGAAGAAATTAGCTCATACTTTCTAGAGAAAGGACAAAGCTCCTAAGCACATTAGGTTCAATGGTGCGTCAGCAAGGAAAATAAAATCAAGAGAAAAGGCAGAAAAGATTTACATAATAACGCATGAATGCAAAACTTGATGATTTGTTTTCCGGTTTTCTTGCAGATCAAGTCTGTACCACAGCTGACTGTACACGTTCAGGTAAATGTTTTTGGGGTTTTTTTGGAGGGGGGGTTGCAAACATTGTGATATTATATTCGGACCACTTTTGAATGAGTTGTCAAGAGTAAAATCCCCGCAAGTCCAAAGGTTAATGTGGGTTAATGTTTGTCATGGTTCTTGAGCACAATGTTTTGTGAACGGGACTTCCTCAATCACAAAAACAAGAGCTGCACACACAGAGGTGAAATAACACAAACTTGTATAAATCCATCTCTGCACGCCATCAAAATGTTAAACTTTGTTTTCATTTGCTTGTCAACTGAGTTGAATTTAACAGAAGGACCTCGTGGAAATTTAGTGCAAGAGGGCGCTGGGCTGCCACTGTTAAACATGGGCACATTTATTATATGTCTGGGATATTTGAAGTTAACCTTCTTTTACTTTTAAACTGCTCTTGCACAGATTTCTCATTTATAGAGACACAAATAAACATTATTTTATAAATCATTTTATTGAGTACTAAAGCATAATGGCTGCACTTTATTGAGTGATTTTGATTTAAAAGTTTCAAGTTATTGTCTGTTTCTGCAGCGGCACGTCTCCTTGAAAACATGGATACAAGCGTGGATCCGTGTGAAAACTTCTTTGAGTACTCCTGCGGCGGCTGGCTGAAAAAGCACGTCATTCCTGAATCCTCCCCCTCGTACAGCACCTTTTTAACCTTAAGAGACAAGCTGGACGTCCTTGTCAAAGGTCATACACACCCTCCCTGCACATGCAACCACATGAAATTCTGTCTCCCGCTTGCTTTGGGAGAGTTGATCGAGAACATGAGGCCCGTCCTTCGGGATGCGTCGCACTGTAGATATCGCAGGTGCCGTGGGAATTTAGAGACTATGCTATGATGTGAGTGCAGAGTTTATCAGCAAACAAAGAGTTAGGGGGGAAATGTCAGAGAGAGAGAGAGTGTGTGTGTGCATGTGCATGTGTGTGTGCGTGTGTGTGTGTTCTACTTACCTATGGCAAATATCAGTCCTGGTTGATGCTCCTGCGACAGCACCTTCCACTAAATCTGAAAGTGTCTCCAGGAGGCAGACAGGCAGAAATCGATCCTTAGCAGAAAAGGGGAAGCAGATGGTGAGGCACAGCAGACATATTTCTGCAGTGAAACTGGTTTTTCCGTTTGGTTACTTGTCTGCTCTCCCTGATGGCAGAAAGACAGATATCTTTGTGCAACTTCAAATGCACTTAATATCGAACGTGAATTATGAAGGAAAAATGGTGGCATTCATTTATATTTCATATATTTTCAGTACAGCCTTGTTGACAAAACCAGGGCTAAATAGTATTCACCTTCAGTGGTTTTATTTGTTTTTACAAACCAGCCAAAAACAAACCCTCCCTTGAATGGACCAAAACACAAGCCAGGATCTGCCCCCTCCCCACCATCCACCCCCTTTGGGACATATGTTGTGTTTTATTCACTCAAATAAACACAACGGCTAAATGTTCTTTACATATTTGGCTGTTGCTTATAAATGTTGTTTCTAGCAGACAGGGTGGTAAGAACAACTTATAGGCTTCCTTCACCTCTCTTTTCTGTGGTGGTCCTTTTGGTCATAAAAATTACACAGTGGGGGTGAGGGGGTAAAAAAAACATTGCTTAACAACAGCTCGTTTCAGTGTACGCTCATTTGTGAATGTATATAAAGCAGTTTCTGAATGTTAAGGATATTATTGATCCTCTGCTGGTGATACCAGCCTAAAAACCAGACAGAAAGGAGAGAAACAAATTTGGATTATGAAACAAAGTTGCCAAAAATCCCACTAAAATTGAAACACAGACTAGAGAAAAATGCCTGAATTGGTTCCAACTAATCAGCAGCCTAGATCACCGCTGCCTCTCAGTGTCCATTCCATCATTGCTTCAGTCACGGTTGGGCTGTCTGACTCCACTGGACACACACGCCCAGGTTTGCTCTGCATGTAGGTGTGTGTGCATTTCAGAGGAAAAAAATGGAGGCATATTGAGGATTCAGTTTTTTTAAACTGAGGCATGTGTGGAATTTGCCTTTCTTCCTCTGCAGCTTTACAGTAGCAGCCTGCTGAACTGATGCAGACTGTGGCAGAGGCTCCAGCAGCGCATGGGGCCGCCACAGATTTGTGAGCCTTCCTCCAGAGGTGACATCAAAACATGCGACCTCTGACTCCAAAGATGGCTGCGGCCGCCTGCTCAGATACCACCGCCTGCTGATTGACAGATCCTATTGCTGTCAACACCTCCACGTCCCCTAAAGCGCCTGGGCACAACTGTGCCTGAGGCTGCGTGTCAGTAATCAAAGACCCACTGCATGTACATGCGTGGACACTCAGTAAGGGTCCTAAATACCTGTAATTAAGCTTCAGTCATGTTAAAAACCAGCAATTACTTATTACAAAGACCCTGTGTGTGACTGTACTGTGGCTGTGAGTGTGCAAGTGGTATGTGCGCTAATTTGCCCACTTGAGCATGAGCTTTTTAATTATTCAGTAATTGGAGTCCAAAAGAAGATGAGAAGTGCAAAAGGTGCAGTAGAATGAAATAAAAGGAAAGAAATGGCCAAATTCAAAGTAAGAGTAGTAATAATGTTTATCACGAGGGGCGCCTAAGAAAGCAGCTACAGAGATAAGGTCATGACACAAAACTGACGTGCAGACGTCAGCCCAGCACACGCACATGGCTCTTTATCTGTGCGTGTCGTGTTTATTATTGCGATGGAAACTGCTGCTGTTCGTTACACGAGTTGAGACCAGGTTCAGGTCATGTTGCTCAAAAGATACTTCTGACAGCAGGAGTGCGGCCCGGGAGCCGGCTCATGTCTCACGTACGATTTATGGTCGCCCAGAGTGTCGAAGAATGTCTGTAATAACACAACCGTCATGATGAAAGAAAAAAAAAATCAAGTTAGAACTGACTAATGTAGATGTAAATAAACAGCCCAAGAGATATATGACTCAATCAACACTGATCCCTCACATCATAAAAGTATTTGTATAATCCGCTGATATATTTCTCCTAGGTTTAAAAATAACTGGCATGATTACTAAAATTTATCTCAAACAAGAATAAATGCATTGAGACTGTCAAAATGCCTTCTGCCACGTGATATTCCGCTCTAATATCAAAATCCCCCTGAGCAGGAACATTAAAAATAAATATCAAAATCCCCTGGAGCAGCAACATTAAAAAAAAAAAAGACAAAAACATATCGATAGGATTTCAGACCCGAGGTGCCGTGGCCAAGTAAAATGATCAAAACATTATTGCAGCTATCAGCTGCCAACACCAATAGATTTAATATGCCATAGTTACTGAGATGGGAGTGTTTTCCCAGTTAGGATAAAGACCTCTGGAAAGGCAATGAGCAGCTTGAAAATCCTGGAATGCACTCGGTGACGAGTCAGAGGGCAACAGAACAGAGACCAGTCTGCAGTAGAGAAGAAAAACTGGACCTGGCATTTTGAACCTAGACTGAATCCTTTAAACATCACCCACTATCAAGTCACAGGAGTTTTAGGCACTGACAAACAACCCATGAACAAGACAGGGTCTACCTAGATGAAAATGATAGAAAAACAATATATACAGTATATATATGTTACAGACATCAGTCATGGGCCCACAATAAAACTAATAATTAACTGATCATAAAGATTTCATGGCTCACAAAGCTTGCCGTACTCAGAGGTTTAGAGGTCAACAACATTACTGTATATTTCCCAATAGTCAATAACGCAAATATGTTACCTTGTCAGTGAGAGGCAGTTCTGAAAGAAATCTCCGTAAATACACTCTACTGCTAAAACCAGCCACACGATTAAAAAAATGAAACCTTCAGATGAGGTGCCACAGCCAGCTGTCTGGCACACATTTACCTGGTGCTTAAATTGAACATGGTGTGGCACAAAATTCATTTTCGGATGGATCTAAACGTCCATTGGCATGGAGTGTGTGTGTGTGTGTGTGTGTTTGTGTGTGTGGGACAGAATGAGTTGGTAATCCTTTTGCTGTGGTTCAACATTAGCCCCAGGCAGTCAGTAATCCAATCACACACACATGATCTGTGCCCTTTCACAGGAAGCGCCCCGCAAAGGCTTTCAGTCGTGGGACTTCATTAAGATTACATGGACACATAAATAGTGCACATGCGGTAATTAGAAATTGGGAGGATTACAGAGGTGAAAGGGCAGAAATAGTAACAGAAAATCAGCCGTGCAACAAGCAGAAGAATGGAAACAGGAAGATGACATAAATGATGAAAGTAATACACAGATTGGTTTTCTTTATTAGTTGCTGCTTTGAGTGACTTTTCTAAAAAAGCCTCATTTCTGGTTATTTCTCACCCCTTGTTGCCAGTTCATGGTGATATGAGTGATGTCTTGTCCCGAAGGAGCGTGCCCCATCAGTTTATTTCCAGCCCCTCCCACCACCCGTCCTCCATAAATCTTGTATGACTGCACTGCATAAAGATGTGTCTCATCCCGACGCAACAGTTTTGCAGGGAAGCTTAATAGATAACAGCCGCTGCTGACAACATCAGGCCTAAGGGTCATTAGTCTTTTTTTTAACTCTCTGCCGGAAGACATGAGGATGGGCAGCTCTAACACCGTACCTTTTACAGCTGACTCTAAACTAAACAGTAACAGTTAGAAACTCAAGCCATTTGATATCTACAGGGGTCAAACAAACACATTATACTGTGTTAATGTGAGCTGTAAAAACCCACGGAGGTGGATTTAATTACTCTTTCTCAGCCAGCGGGTTATTTAGGACTGGCTTTTGAGTCATTACATAGCTTAGTGCTTAAATTACATTCATGAGCCTTATTTTTGCATTACATCAATATGGGAATAATTTTTCCCCCCTAATTCTACAGCCTTACCAGCAATCACTTTGATCACTGTGTGGTATTGCTAATGGTTTCTAACATTGTAAAGAAATTTAAAACAGGAATTCTGGGATTCTGGTTTTTTTTTTTTGCTGGTCACGGCGCCACATCTTTATTATTCGGTAGCAATAAAACCAGTTCTGAGGCAGTGACCCTCTCAACTAGGTGGGATGTTCTGGTAATGCTCGAGGTCTCAGAACCTCTGAAGAACCCTTTTATCAGGTTTCGAAACAGCTTTGATGCTTGTTTTGACCTTTGGCTAAGCTAACTTGTCCTGTCTCCTGGAAGCTTTTTCTCCTGTTTTAATGTTGATACCCTGTCTGGTGGTACAGAAAATCTGTGTAAAAAATATGGATTCAAATATGATCTTTTGTGTTCTCCCACGTGTCCCACGTGTGATTTTTGCCACCTTTACCACATCAAGAGCGCTGAGTAAAGAAGGGGGCCGGCATTAAATCAAGTATGAGATTACCTAGTTGGGGCACCTAAATGCTGCTCAGCCTCACTGATTACTGACCTGGATTTTGTGCAGACTTTTTCTGATTTTCAGGTAATCTATGCAAATTGCTGAAGGGCAAACCGGTAGCTTGACTGTTAGAGAGAATAGCAAAAACTCATAAACAGCCCCACAGGTTTTAACAAGCAGATTATTACATTGCCATTTTTATTTGATCACTTTTAGGTCACACTGTTTTTTAATTGCTGCTGTCTAAAAAGAATAGGCATAGTTCTGTTTTTGCTGCTGAGCTGAAATGACAATACTAAAAAGACACCGAGTGTCTCTACATGGAGGAAAATGAAATGGTTTTTAATCACTTAATCACATTTCACCCAGATTTAATGTGATTCTGGGATGTGGAAGCTGTTTTAACAGGTGCCAAAATTTTCACACATGCTCCAAAAATATTGAATCAACACTTTCTTTGCATCATCTGCACATCTGTTCCTGTTTTTTCCCCCCCATTTTTGATGAATTAATTTGCTGTCAAACATGATGTCATTGTCTGTGCATCACCGCTTGACGTATAGCGTGGTTTATTTTTGTTGGCACATTGCGAGACGGAGAGGGACGCCACCCTTTAGACGGAAGGATTCAATGCATCTGGTCGACAGCTGGCTTCTGTTTTAAAATCGGCAAAGATGAAAAAGCGTTTTACGTTGCACCCAAAGCTGTTTACGTCCTTCTCCCCCTTTCATGTTTGCTCTGTCCATATGCATGCTCAGTTTTTTTAGTCTTCTTTGTCTTTCTGTCTCCCTCTTTCTTGCTGGCCGTGCCACCCGGCTGTGTTTGCAGAAGTCCTTGAGAAAACAGTGGAAGGGGAACCCGCTGCCCTCACCAAGGCCAAGACCCTGTACCAATCCTGCATCGGTGACCGTAAGTGGGTCCAGGCTAGTGATTTTTTTATTACTTTGGACGTGTCAGAAAGATCTTTTTAATACAAATGTTTAAATTTGTTCTTAAGAGGAAAAAAAAAAAATCATATCTCAGATCAGTAACAAGTCACAAAGAAACTCTCCTTTTAGACTAAGTTCTACATATTGAGTGGAATTAATGTGATGGTTATTGTATAAATTTGTAAGGTGAAATTGAGCGGAGAGGTGGGGCCCCGTTGCTCAACATGCTGCCCGATGTGTATGACTGGCCCATTGCTGTGGACAACTGGGAGGCCGAATATGGTAAAGCATCCTTTCGTCCGCTTGTGCCGACACAACAAGCAATTTCCTTCTCTCAATGGCCCCTGTGGTCTCTTTTCTTCAGGCAAACTGTGGCGGTTGGAGGATGTCATTGCCAAATTGAACGTGAAATATGGCTCCCAGCTCGTGATAAACTTTTTTATCGGCATAGACGACAGGGACTCTAGCTCGCATATCATCCACGTGAGTTTTGGACTTGGGCAGGTGGTAATGCACCCTTTTTTGGGCTCTGGGGAAAGTATAAAAAAAGCATTGAACAACTGTCAATCTTCAAATCTAAATTCTGCAGTATGACCAGCAGGGAAGTCTCGGCCTCCCGTCTCGAGATCAGTTTGCCTGCACTGGCTCGTCTGAAGCGGTACGTAAATAATAAATAGAAAAATTCAACTGTGGAATTATCTGAAAGCCGTTTGTTTATGTGGGGAAGACGGCGCTTGTTTGTCTGAAGATGTTGGAATGTAATGAGCAGTTCTGTGTTTGACAGCTGTGCAAAGCCTACATGCACTTCATGACAGAGCTGGCGAAGCTGATTCGTACTGAACGCGGACTGGCCATCAACGAAACCCAAATCAATCAGGAAGTGATACGAATTCTGGAGTTTGAAAGTGACCTAGCCAATGTGAGACACTTTTCTTTTGGTTTTCTTTTATTCCATCTTTACACAACAATAATCCTTCCGGAGATACCAACAGACCTCCTTTCCATCCTAAATCATTTCATCTTTAGGAAACACGAGATTTACAATGTTGCAACAGTCTTTGCCACTTCTCCTTTTCTGTACTTTTCATTCCTAGACTACAGATACTCAGGAGGACCGTAGCAACCCAGGGTTTTTATACAACAAGATGGAACTGGGTGATCTCAACGCCAACTTCACCATTGAGGTTGACTCGCAGGTAATAGACACCTATTCATCTGTCAAAATCAGTGTCTTCTTTACCTCACCCTGTCTCCTTTTATTATGGTTTTGTTTACCAACTCTTCCACAGGTGTTTAATTGGACTTATTTCACGGCAAATATAATGGATACAGTCAACATTAGCATTCCAGAGACAGAGAAAATCATGATTTATGCCCCCAACTATTTCAGAAGACTGAACCATACACTGGCCAAATACACCAAAAGGTCTGTTTTTAATGTGAATAGGTGGCTTTTCTTTGTAAAACACTAAGAACACTCTGATAGTTTCTATTTTCTTTGAAGAGGGGGGTGCACGCAATGAGAATCCTCTATCTTTTTACAGGGATCTGCAGAACTACATGGTGTGGCGTTTTGTGATGAGCATGGTGTCGAGCCTGAGCGGATCTTACAAGGACACCAGGAAAGAATTCCGCAAGGTATTTCCAGCCCCTGATCATGAACCTGCAGAGTATGCAGATCAAAACAGGATCCCATTAACACAGCATTCTTCAGGCTGACGTCAGCATTCGAGCATCCAAAGAAAATGGACTAAAGACAGAGTACAATTGGCTGCAACAATGAAACAGAGCAGAGTGATGTTTGTGTCAGTGTAGCAACATCTCTGTCTTTTGTGTATTCAGTAGATGTTGCTTTAGAGAGGCCACCCACAGAAACGTTATTACTCACAAACTGCATTACCCCGTGGGATAATGCACCCCATCACTGATATGGACAGCTCGTAAGACTGAATTAAATTTTTTGGCCTGGCTTATATTCAGTCTCTGCTGTGCTGGATTGTGGATTTAATATCTTTTCGGTGATATAAACATCTGGAATTGATTAGGTAGAACTGATTGGGGTTTTTTTTCTATGCAGTACCGAACCCGTCTGATAAGAGCATCGAGTTAGATATGAGACAGGGTTAGAGTTGATAGATTGAGAGGAAAGGTGTTGATCCATGTTACTCTTCCAGATCGAATGAAACACTCTAAAAAGACAGCAACTCTGCATCATTCATCAGTTTCATCCCGGTCTGATCTGCCTGTCAGCAGGCAGCCAAAAAAAGCACACCAGGCACCCGGTGGAGCCCTCCACTGCCATACACACCAGGCAATAGCAGGAGAAGTTGATTAGTCTTGTGTTTGAAAAGCCAAGAACTATCCATGTTTGGAAATGTCAGATTTCAGTTATCAGATATCAAAAATGTCAAAAATCAGCCTCGTGGAGCATGTGTTAGTGCTGATATAAAAATTTAAACAAGCCTGTGCATGTCCTGTTGCCAGATCCAGACAAATGCAGCCAAATGAAAATAATTCCATTGTTGTGACCAGTCTGTGTTCATTTAACACACAACTGTAAATATAGTAACAAATGAATGCCAGTACTACATATATTACATCTCTTTATAACCCAGACATCCTCCTAATCCAATAATTTCCCTCTGACATCTGTACACAAGTCGCACAATGAGGTCGAAATCCAATTATGCCCCCGACCCTCTGAAGTACACTGTTCGGGTCATCAGCATCTCTAATCGGCAGCTGCCTTTTTTCCTCTCCCGACAGGTTGTGTTCGGCATGACGAAAGAAATAGAAACGTGGAGGCAATGTGTAGGTTTTGTCAACAGCAACATGGACGAAGCTGTGGGACGACTGTATGTGGAACGAGCTTTCTCCGAGAAGAGCAAGGAACTGGTCAGTCGGGGGTGTGGCAGAGTCTTTACTTTCATCATCAGCCTCAAATTTTAGCCATCATCTCTGGGTGTTTTTTTAATTTCTTTTGTTGCGCATAGTAGTCCTTCTAGAGTTTCAGTCTGGGTCTACACTCTGACATCATCAGCATTAAACACACCAAAATGTTTTTAATTCTAATTAGGACACTAATGCATTTGAGGCCTTGCATGGTCTTCAGCACCTTGAATTATATTACTGCCTGTTTTCTGCCCTATCCTCCTGCTTTTCTCCCTTTTTTCAGAACATTTTAAAGTAATAGAAATGCTCATCCTTTGTTTATTTATTTTACAGATTACATTTTGGTTTATTATCCCGCGTTTCGATCCGTATAAATGTGAAAATACACATCTGCAGAGAAGGCTGTTGAATCTGTCTCATTAGTACAGGTCTCTGCTTTGTGGTAAAACAAAATTACTGTTGCAGTGTCATAAAGGTGTCTGTAGGCCTTATATCCTGCTGTGTTCAAAAATCGTTGGTAAAATATCACAGAAAAATAAAGAAAAAAATATATCTAACAAGACGACATAGAGGCTATTTTAATGATAAATTTAGAATTTTATACTGGAGCTAAGCAGAAACACAACCACCTCCTCTATCATTAACATACACTTGTGTTTTCAGTAACCCAAAATACACAAAACCTGCTGGAGTCGATGCATTCTAAATATTTAAAAGCCTGAGGATGCAGAATGTAAATGAGCTTTGATGTATTAATAATTTATAACCTCTATTTGATGTTGGTGCAGCAGTTATCTATACCCCAACATAACCAACTCGGACTTTTGTTTTGGGTGTTTTGTCACCTAATATGTTATTTAAAAAAAAAGAAGTAATTGATTGCCTTTTTGTTATCGAAAGTTTGAATTTAACCAATAATATCAGACTTCTACACAAGGGGACCGTACCCCAGCCTGGGCTCCACTTTAAGGAAATGTTTTTGATGACGGCATTGCACAATGTCATTTTTGTTGCATTTTTTTCTGGGTTTTTAGACAGAAACACATGACAAAATCTGTGTGTGTGTGTGTGTGTGTGTGTGTGTGTGTGTGTGTGTGTGTGTGTGTGCATGTACTTCAGATTATAGAGATGATCAAAGAAATTCAAGATGTGTTCATTAGTAACCTCGAGCAGCTCAGCTGGATGGACACGCAGACCAAAGAAGCAGCCAAGGAGAAGGTAGAATGTGATGTATGAATGCTTTTCTTCTTCTACTCTTTGAACTGGCTCCACTATAGCCGCACATTTTTTATAAAGTGTTTTAATTTTTGCGTCCTTAGCTCAACTTCAGCACAGACAAGTACTTTGAGAACATTTTGCACAACTCCGAGCATCTGCAGAAGAAGCGCCTGCAGAAGATTCACCAGAAAGTCAACAGAGAGACGTAAGTTAAATAACTGCTTCATTAACAGGTGGCTTTATTAACATCTCCCATGTCTTTGCTCATGTTTCTCTGGTGGGTTTGTTGTCTTACAATAAGCACAATACACACACCCTTGAAACATTTAGCCAGCAAAGTCACATGTTTGCTGAACTGACAAGGACGTATATTCAGGACTTTAGTTTAACAAGCAGCAGTCATGCAGCTTGTTAATAGTGCTAGTATTTAACGTTGATTTTCCCTCAGTCAGTTTCACTGTTCTGTTGTTCAGAATTACACATTTCATTGTATTTACCAGCTGGGTAACCGGAGCTGCGGTTGTCAATGCCTTCTACTCAACTAGCAAAAACCAAATAGGTAATTCCACATTTACACTCTCAAAGCAAGCATACCTTGTGTTATAGTTAAAATCCTTCATATCTTTTTTTCAATCTTTTTATTCCTGCTGTTACCAGTGTTCCCAGCAGGAATCCTCCAGCTACCATTCTTCAGCAAAAGCCAAAGTAATTCTCTCAACTACGGCGGCATCGGCATGGTCATTGGTCATGAGATCACACACGGCTTTGATAACAATGGTAGGACTTTCAGCACGGCTGCTTCGGCAGATTATGTCGGCATGTGGAGTGAAGTATTTACCTTTTTGTAACTGGTACCGCTCACGGTGCTGAAAATCCATTTCTGTGTTCTGCCTGTGCTGATTTTCCACCACAACTGTTTCCAGTTTGCTATCTGTAAAAGTGATGAATTCCAAATACGTGTGTATGTCTTTCTACTCATAGTTCTTTGCAGCCCCCTAATAAGTTATGATCACCTCAGATGCAGATGTACTTTTTTTCTTGTCCCCTTAATTACAATGAATCATTTACTGTTGTGTTTTGCTCTCAGGTCGTCACTACGATGAGAAAGGGGACCTGAAGGACTGGTGGACACCAGACTCCAATGAGAGGTTCCTGGAGCTCTCGAAATGCATGGTCAACCAGTACAACAATTTTACAGTAGATGCAGAGAGCGGGACGCACGTATGAAGATTTCTTATTCCTCCTCATTTTAATACTTGCCTGACAGCTTCTGGCAGTTCAATAATTACTATACTTGACTTGTCCACCCGTCTTCTTTGTTTCCACGGTCTTGAATATCTCCTGTACTCGTTTCGGGCCTCTCTCGATCGTATCGTCCACTCATGCTGGGCTCCTTTGAGCAATGCTTCTTTAATCATCTCTGAAAACGATAGTTGTCACTACTGTTGGCAGCCGTCCTGCATCTCTGATCTCTGGATTGTCTCTCCTCTTCAGATGAACGGGAAAAACACCCTGTCGGAAAACATTGCAGACAACGGAGGATTACGGCAGGCCTTCCAGGTAATAAGTCTGAAAACAAAAAAGAGGTGACAAAATTGAGTTTACTCTGTGGTTAATTACTGCTGTCTGCAAACATTACAAAGACCACCAGAAAGCCCGCTAAAACTCGCTGAAAACATTCAGTGTGTTGTGCAACTCTGGCCACAATTGCCCTTATAAATTCAAAAAAGATCCACTTTATTGATCATGTTAAAAAAAAGTGCTATGCTACAGGCATACAGGAACCATGTGACCATGTATGGAGAGGATCCACCTCTGCCTGGGATTGACCTTTCCCATGACCAGCTCTTCTTCCTAAACTTTGCTCAGGTAGTTTGGTTGGTTAGGATAAATGGATAGATGTGTGAATGGATAGATGAAAGCATGAAAAAGAACAGTACTTGGCAGTCGGGGCTAATCTTGGTCTTTTCTTCCAGATCTGGTGTTCCAAAGCACGGCGGGAGTATCTTATTAGTGGTGTTAACTCCGACACGCACAGTTATGGGGTCTTCAGGTAAAATCCCATGAATGCCTTTGAAGGAATGAATATTTCACAATAACCCACCACCCTAACATCAATCACCTTCTTGTGTCCTGCAGGGTTCTAGGAACGCTTCAGAATTTCCCTCCGTTCGCTGAAACCTTCAAGTGCAAAAAAGGCAGCTACATGGCTCCTGAAAAACAATGCCGTGTATGGTGATGTGCAGGCCTCCAGCACGGGAATTGTTCTGTGATGGAGCGTCACATTCTCCCACAGCTTCTCTCCACTCGGAATGTTTGATCGGCCACCTGGAGGGGAACTAATGGGACGTTCCATTTTCTCCGTACCAGACAGATCAGAAATCGATGAATCGATTAGTAAATGATGGACATCATAGAAGTAAATCAACAGACTGTACCTCCAGAGACAGATGGAGAATTGTCTCTCTCACTATGATACTGTAGATCATCTAACCATATTCTGCTCCACAGTGGGTACAATCACACCTTTTTAGTTATGTCATCATCTTTTTTTTTTTTTTTTTCAATCATGTGTGGCTGAGTCGGTGTGTGTTTCACTTGAAATACTGTACAAGTAGTGGATGAGAGAGGAGCAGGCAGACGGAATGTGCTGGGAACCGCTGGCACATGAATAAAGCCAAACACCCACTCACACTTACATTGATGTAACAGGATTGAACCACTGCACTGTATGTGGGACTGAACCGTGCACTCCTGGTTCTGCCCAGTTCCAGCCCGCATCTGCATGCTCATACACTCTCCATCATAGTTTATCTCTTTGTTGTTAACATAGATTACATAAATTATTACAGATTATGGGGCCTTATTTTTTCAGATAGAGCAGTGGATATTGAATAGTAATCTAATATTTCTCAATACAGCTTTTTTTTTTTTTTTAATTCATAATATTGTAATGAGTTGATGGATAGATGCAGGATGTTCAATAAACCAAAATCATATTTTAGCCTTTAGGATTACAACCGGTCATGAATCGCACCAGAATCTTCACGTTCACCAAGCCTTCTACGCGTGTTGACGTGATTTTTACTGTTTTTTTCTTTTTAAAAAACAAACAAACTGGGTAGCCTTATATGATCTGTGATTCTGCCATTTGCAAGATGTATGTGTCTGCCTATTTGAAGTGAAAGAAAGGTGAAGTAAATGTAACATTAAAGCAACATTACGCAACCCCCCCCTAAAAACACTGTTTTACATTTCAGAAGTCAATTTACCAAAAAAATGATGGCAAACAGAGCACAGGATTAGTCATATTGTTATTTATTCATTCATTTCTAATTTAGGAAGGACAGACCTTTTGTTGGTCACATAAACAGGCCCAGTGTTCCAAAAAAGGTCAAATTCACTGCAGGCAGTATATGGCGTGTCCTGCTTTTCTGACTATTTTTCTCTGACTGTTAATCCATTTTTTGTTCCAAGTCATTTTTGTCACCATTTAAAAAGAAGATAGAAGATGACTGAGAAATCTATCTGAACTAATATTAGCGAACATAAGCAGAACCTGTAATTATGTCAACAAACATCTTATAATTGTGGATAATCCCCCAGACTCTGGTTTCCCATATGTAGAATTATGGACTAGGGCTAAATTGTATTTATCATAATATTCTAAAGGGGAAATTCTATATGTTTGGTATAAACCCATCTTAGACTACAGAACAGCTGAATTCCTGCGGCACTTGTAACCCCCCCCCCCCCACACACACACACACAGTTCCTTGCTGGAAGTGAAACAGCATGAGAGGACAGAAGAAGGAGCTGTTACCAGGATGAAGAAAGCATCTCGGTGAGCACTGGAGGGAGTTCTGAACATTTTTAGACTGTTGAGGAAAGGCCGGGTCAGCTCGCTTTCTCTCCAGGCATTGGAATAGCAGAAGGACCATTTATCCTACTTCATGCCCACATACTGAGATTTTATGATGCTTTCTATGTGATTAAATACCTTCAATTATTTAAATGTTTTTATTTTTTTGCCCTGAACGTGCATTTGGGGCTCGGTAACTTGGGGCTCAAGGTTCCCGGGGCAGTGCTCGGAAAGTTTCCTAGCACCTCTCCTGCTACCAAAGACTGAGCTAGAGCAAAATGGACCAGGAAGGAGACAGAGATTAACGTGGGTTTGAGTCTGGCTTTGACATAGGTCACCCTAATACTCGCAGCTCCAGTTGAAACTTGTTTTGACAATAATATACTTTTAGTGTCATAACAAGGGGAAGTGCTTTTTTTTAATCTAAAATAAATGTTTGAATAACTGAGAGCCTGTAGGAAAGTCTTTCAGCTTGACTTCCTTATTTACATAACTGCAAATACTCGCATCTAACAAAAACAAATATCTATATAGTGCGCACACCCATGGTTTATATTTTAAAATGCATTTAGATATCCCAATGTATGACAGAAAAATACACTTGTGATATTTGATGCAGGTTAATACTTGAATACTTTCAAAGTTTACAGAAATTGGTGAGGGTGAAAGAAAATGGTAAAAGGGGTGAAAGGAGAACTGAAAGGTAAAAATGGTGAAAATAGAAAAGTGGAAAGAGAAATAAACAGAATTATCTTCACATTTTCAATTTTTCTGCTTATAAAATCTGAGGTCAGCTAGAATTTCAGGTTTTGGGAGAGGGCAGGACATTCCAGCAGGGTAATGATGCTGAAAACACAATAAAAAAGTACACGCATGCCTCCGCACAACTTAACATTATCTTAAGGCTGTTTTGCAAAATAATTTGTTCCACTCATTTATGCAGTTATTGGCATACCTGTAGAACTGCCAGGAAAATTATGTTAATAGTTTATTGATCATTATTACAGTTTCATTTGAAATAAATGTTACTGTCTTTAGCAAGATTTCAAATAATTACAATCATAGCTCAACAAAAAGCAAAAACCAATAAAAAAAGATAAAATGATATAAAAAATCTTTTCTAAGAACCAGTCTCAGCCTACTTAATTGCAGCAGAACTTTGCAAGTGAGCCTCTGATGGGGACCGTCAGTCGCTGAGTGTGACTGACGGTGTGTGCAAACAGCATATGTTACCAAGCTTCTTCAACGAGAACGGGCTTGTATTGCCCCAGAAGTCGTTTGAGTCAGAACGACTGCTGCAAAACCAAACCCTTCCCACTGGTTGGACGTTCAAGGTGTTGCTGTTTGCCTTGTTTGTGATAAAAGTCCAAAAGCCCTGCTTGATGTATTTTAATCCTCCTCTTTCACTTAATTTTCTTTTATTTCCTGCCTCAGTTCTTGCTGGCTGACAGCAACTTTGTAAAGAAAATGGTTCACACCACCCACTCTCCTTGTGCACTCACCCCTCCTCCAGTTAGCAGCCCTCGTTAACATGGCAGCTAATGTTACAGTTAACATTACAGCACCTCAGCATGTTCCTGCTTGGTGCTTCGTGCACGGCGCACCGTAGATGGTTGAGGATTTATTTCCTCCTAAGCAGAGGCACCGGGGAGCACTGGGCTTTGACAAGGAGACCACAGTGCATTTTGAACCTTAGATTATGAAGTTGATTTTTTATAAGTTACCCCTGGAGAGACATTTAGCTGTTTTTGCACTTATTGGAGAGTTATGATCCCTTCTTTTGACCTTAACTCGTAAAACGACTCAACTTTCATTTATGTGCCCTTTCAGTAACCCTGACAGTGGATCCTGTGGTGTGTGTGTGTGTGTGTATGTTTGTGTGTGTTTTTATGTCTGTAAGCGCGTGGGGGGCTTTCACACTGACGTGAGTATAGTAACTTATGTAGGCATAGTACTTTTTTTCAAAAGTGTTTTAACAGTGTTAAATTAAAGGTTAAATTTTTGATTTTGTAGAACGTTCACAAGGTTTCTAGGGAAAAAAGAGCTGCCAATTAGGTTTAGTATTTTGCCAGATTCTACCATTACCTTTCATTGATGTGTGTGTAGGTTCTAGGTAGGTTCTTTCCTTTCATTTCGCTGGAGCCAGCTGCCATTGTTTCTGCATCAGTAATGTGGGGGACATTTGGCCTCTGAAATGCCTGTCTCAGTGAGTGTGTAAATGCTTGGGCCTATTTGGTGTCAGGAGGACTTGAAAGTGGAGCATGCGTCTCACATGCGTATACGCTTATATATGCACAGCACAAGAATGCACTTACTTTGAGTGCTCTATAGTACGACAAAAACAGAAATGTAGTGGATCAGTCCTGCTCTATATGACGGTGCAGAAACTGGCATCCCTGTGTGTGTGTGTGTGATTCCAACCCACTGATCATTTACATGTAATTTAATTTAATAATAGTTACCTAACTATTGTTAAAATAAATTTAATTAAATAAATATTTAAATACAAAATTAATTTTATGAAAACATAATAGTCTTCTTTTGGAGGTGGCAGGAATAGCCAAATAGGAAGAGGATTACCTTGCTTTTCCTGTTAAAGGCTGCCCTCCCAACCTGGACATGGATTACTCAAGAGAGAATTAAATTTTTGATCTTTGTTTTTACTTTTACTAAAACAAATTTCAAAATTTTCATGGCATCGGAAAAAAGCAAATGGTTGGGTCTGCTGTGCTCCAAGCAACACTAAAGTTTTGTACATGGTCTAATGTGATAAATCGTTGGAAGCAATTTTGATTAGACCCGCATTTGAGGAAAAAATAGCCACGATCAGTGCGAAACAGCGACCTCCTGTGGCCACGATGGTCAAGACGCATATTATTCTCAAGCGAGCAGGTAGTAGTTTGTTCTCCACCTAAAGCAGGCTCAGTTAACACTCATAAATGCAATTGCAACTCAGTTTAAAGAAAAATCTTCATCCAGTTTTTCCGTTTATACCGAGCTGCTGCCCTTTTATTTCTTGCAGAATCAGCCTGCAGGTTAACCATACCTCCACAAATGAGCTTTTATTTCCAAAATCCAATAACAGCATTTTTAATTTAACATTGTCAGGGGTTGCTTCAAATCAGCTAATAGGTATAATCAATCAAAACAACAGACACATAGCTGGAAGCGACTGCAAGCGAGCCAGTGCACAGCAGTAATCTGCTGCGACTGATCTTCAATTACCAGGTGCTAGATCCAGATTCCATAATTATAAATCTTTGTGTGTTGGACATCGTGGACTTACTGTAAAACTAATCAAATGCTTCAGCAGCATGAAGGTCGTAGGACGTAACTGGTTCAACTAATGCAATGTCACGATGAATAATGCCCTTTATGCTCCACACAGGAGTCAGTGGGGACTTCTCTGGGTTATAGGATTACTTTTGCTCTCAATTTCAATCCTTTTATAGGCTAATTTATTGAAAAGCACAGTAGCTATAGCTTTTTCAACAATGCTAACGTGCAATCAACCGGAAATATTCATTGTAAGAAACCTAAATATTTCACGACACTACATGAATTGGCAGTGTTGTTATTCTAGTCAGAGCAGCTCACTGTGCTTCTGCCTTTAAGACCACTGAGTATCTCTGTATATTACAGTTAAACACGTATCATCACAGAGCGTCCTGCCCAGTCCCGCTGTTTGATTTTTTCCTCACATTGGGGAGAACCACTCAAAAGATAGACAACTGGGTAGCCATGGCTAACAACAGTAGCAGCCCCAACACCAACATTTGTTATACTCAATAGTCAGGCATATCATAAAGTGTGTAGCACACACGCAACACACAGATGCAGTGTATAGAGCTCCTTACTGCTGAAAGCATAAACACACAAGTGTGCAAATGTTTCACTCCTGACAGCACGCCCTGAATGATGGCTTCATTTAGGACATTTTAATCAGTAGTAATGGATTTTTACCCATAATGCCTAGAAGAGTTATTTTAAACCACATTGTGACTACTCATGTGGAAACAGAAAAAAAAGAACGCATAAATGACTCTGTTTGATTTATTGACAACCAGACATACAACTATTCATGTCAAATAGTCTTTAGAGATCAGCTTTATCACATTGAAGCGGGCAGAGGTCCGATCCGCCGGTCAGAGGCCTGGCTGATTGGAACGGTCTGAGTCTGTTACTGCAGTCGGCCACCGGGGGCTCCCACATGCAACCCTTCCACAAAATCTAACAGAAAACGTGTCTGGAAGAGATTTTTTTTTTTTTCCAATTAATATTCACATTTGAGGCTCCGAATGTCACAACGTGTAAACATCTACAGGGAACTGGTGTGACAGGGTCTGACAGGAGCAGAACCCATTTGAGACGAATGGAAAACAACCTGTCACAGCTGTCTCGCTTTCCATAGCGTCAATCAATCAATACACAAACAAATAACTGCCATTTTAATGATGATAATAATAATAATAATAATAAAAAGAGACGATGCCGTTGGAGCCACATCTAGAAAGACAAATATGGAAATAAAAAAGAACCAACATTTTCAGTGCTTATGTGTAGGTACAGATTTATGGACTCGGACTAGTTCTGGCGCTCATTTTTTACCTCCCCCGGACGTGGCGCCGCCCTCAGCAGGAATCCCCCTGATCTCAGGATTGCAACACCAGGCTTGATGATGCAAATGTTGCTGGGGTCCATCTGGCCAGGGAGGGACGGACAAACATACTGGATGTGAGATGAAGTCCTTACTCATGTCCTTGTCAGTCCAAACAGTTTTGAATCTGTTCCTGCAGAACACACACCGCAGCTTGTCTCTACTCTGCAGAGCGTGAGGTCATTCCTCCGTGTGTTCTGTTCTCAGTAGTTATGGACTCCTCGTGTGCCCGTGGCTCCTGAGCCCTTCATCCTCTTCCTCTCTTTAAAACCCTTCAGCACCTGTGACTAAACACTTTCTCTAAGTGAAGTTCTGCAGAAACAAAGTTTCCCTAATGACTTATTGCAGTTCCAAATGTCTAATTGAAATAAGAAAGATGAAAATAGTAATAAAGTGAATCCTGTCTTGGTTATGCAGTCAGTTTGTCTGATTATGTGCAATAAAATCCAGTCACTCATTTCTGTTCTCTATCTGTTGGTGCCTCACAAAAAAGCTTAAGCAAATTAATGACCAAATGCATCCAATTGATACATTACACCTTCTTTTAGCTAGTTAGAATGAGTTAAAATGAGAACTCCAACAAGTTAGCTAGCAGCCAGCTGCAGCGCCTGACATTTACTCTCAAGCATAAGCAGTTTAAAGCTTCGAGTCTCCTGGAGAAGCACTTCATCTTATTTTGTTACCACCTTCTGTAGCACATTGATTCCTTTTTACTTCCAAGTGGAATAACAGAAGGCTGTGCACCGACTCCCCTGGGCCAGAATCATGCTACAAGCCCCCCCGCCTGAACAAAACAAAAGAAAACATCAAATAGGGGCCCAAGTCTCCCGACAAAGCAGGTAAACTTCAGCTGGAGGTGAAGGACATAATTGTTAGGTGGGGCTAGAAGAGGAGAGGAGAGGTGAGGAGGTCTGGTAATTACTGGACATCATTCAAGGACCCATGCAGGATGAGGACAGCATTGTAAGAGGGCTCAGGTGGTCTAGAAAGTGGAAAGAAGGGGAAATAAAAAAGTACCAGCCCTGAAGACCTTTGTGAGAGTAGAGGAGCACTTGTAGCCTCCTGAAAATGACAGCCCTTCTCTCTGCTTCCCCCCTCAAACCCCTTCCGCAGAAATCCATTGTGTGTGTCTTCACAAGCACACTCATATGCCTACACAAAGACCGCCACCCTCATTGAGGTGTCATTTAAAAGATTCAGAGGAAAATGAATCCTGTAATGAATCCCGCTGTCACCGGAGCGGCTGATGAGCATTGATGACGCAGAACTTTCTGCCATTATTCTGTTTATTATGAGATATTTTGTGATTAGTGCTCCAAAAAAGACGGGAGCTGCTGCTTATACACATTACGCCATCTATGCTCATAGAGCTGAAAGTGCGTTAGTGAGTTACAATCTGGCACTTAAAAATGCACCTGGAGTTTGATTCTTGCATTGACAACGACACTGTACCTTCAGTGAGGAAAAAACAAAGGCAGTTTCTTTTCCTGCACAGCCCCACTCCGATTTCCTTTCTGCAGCAGTGGTTTTTGAATGCATCCCTCTCCATCCTGCCCTTTTGCTGTGGGAAGGATGACCTGGAAACTCCGGCGCTCAAAGCCAGCGCATCAGTATGGATCCGAGCTAAAAACAGACGCAGCAAACGCTTTCAGAGACTATTCAACAATTCACAATTGTGTTGCGAGCGTGAATAAGCCCGATGCCATTTCGCGTTTACAGGATTTCTCATCGCGCACCTTCCTCCCAAAGGACGTTATATCGGTTCTTTGTTCCTCTGCTAATGGATGAGTCAGGCGATGTGTTGAGAGGACCTGACTGAAGGTTACCTCTGCTGCAAATGTTGTTTGTCAAGAAGGAGACTTGATTATGTGAGGATTAATCAGACTTTCATCTTGACTTTTCTCCAGATAAAGGCTGTTTTGGCCCTCAGAATGTGGGTCCCTATCGCGGTCATTACTAATCTTTGAAAGGTCCTCTCTCTATACTCACTTTTACTGCATTTATGTCTTTTGCAAATCTCTTTTCCTCTAATAATTCCTCCTTTTACCTCATGAACGCATGCTCCTCTGTGTGCTTGAGTGATAACTTCAGTGCGGCACAGGTGAGCTGAGCGCTGACTCTCAGATGCAGAAGCTGATGGATGTTGCGCACCGAGGCCCCAGAGTGCGACTGTGCAAAACTCCATAAATCCAAGAACGTGTTTGCGTCAAGATGCAAGTATTTACTGTGACTTAAACCTCCACCTTCCATAATGGCGGCTGCAGAAGGGACAGCAGCTCTGCTCACTCCCATCCCTTAGTGAGGCTTTGTTTGATAGCGATAAGAAGAGCTCATGAACGCAGATCTGGCCATGTAGCCTGTTGTTGAAGTCGCTCATCCCTCTGGGGAAATATGAGATCCCTGGGGAAAAAAGCTCTCCTGCTCTAATAAATCCCTGCTGGGTGCACCAGACCATTGTTAATAAAAAACCGTGAAGTAGCATTTCCCCGGTTTGCCCAACACTTTATTAAAAATAAATAAATAATTAAAAAAAAAATGTTGTTTGGAATGTAATGAATTCATTCATTTACCTATTTATTATCTTTGATGACTCACAGAAGAATTACTCAGAGATGGACGTCTCTTGCTTGCAATCATTATTAAAATCCACAAGACTCGGCTAATTGAAAGCTAAAGTGAATGTTAAAAAGGTCGTGAACTGCAACAGTAAAAACAACTTAGATCTACTGTTGCCTCATCATTTAGAGCTTTTGTCAGTCTTGTATAATGAATTATATGAAAGGCACTTTGCACTATTGTTTTGCTCTTTACACAGAAAACTGAATTCGATTCTGGGGCATACTGGCATGGTTTGGAGGATAGAAACCATTTTAGCATCTGGTCCTGTGGAAGACTTTACAGCTACATCACAGATGATTTACTGGGGCCAGGATCGTTTTAGTGGTGGGGATGTCACACAGGAGCGACTCTTACCTCATAAAGGTAATGTTGCTGTGAATATTCCTGCATATATTTTCACAAGTGAAGCTATATGACACAAATAGATAGATGTTGTATTCACAGTATAATTGTCAAAAGTTTTGCTGTGAAATGGAGTGAAAACACCAACAAGCACTCAGCCAGGAACTGTTTGATGCTCTAGCGTTTCTTAATGACATTTGCAAATGCGTCAAGAGAGGTTTTTGCCTCACGCTTGAGGACGTCAAGCTGAAGTCAGACAGAGCGTCTTTTTTTTATAACCGCGTGTGAAGGGCATATTTGCCGTACCACCTCAACAAAGAACAGATGGAACAATGACGCTGAAGCAGCCCTTGATGTTGCTAGAACAACCTGGCAGAAAGCAGTGAAATAAATCCTATTTTATGCTCAACACACATTCATTTCTCTTCACATTGTCATAACACTGTATCATAATGATTGCTGATGTCCTATTGGGTTTTATGCAGTAAATAAAGTCTCTCAAGCAGAAGTCATGGCCTGGCTTATGGGGTACCAACTTCAACTTTCCACTCCCTACCACACTCCTGTGTTGCCATGCCAAACAGTTTTATATGAAACATTATGTAAAAGCTATTAGGCTCTTTTGTACTCTATTCTTTGACCATGTCTCTCATATTTGATGATTAAACCCTTGGAGATGAACCCTTCTGTTCACCTTAATTAAAATCAAACCAGCAGTGACGCCATCCGAGCACTGAAGGACTGCTGAAACAGACACGCTATGAATGGAAATTCATTTTGTCATAATCTCTTCTGAGACAGGGAGAGGGAGCGCACACAGACGACCGAAGTAGAACATTTAAGAACTATGACAGTAAGGACTGAATGTAAACAGAGCGTGCTCTGTCAATAAAAGGCTGCTGCCCATCTATTTCCTGACGCCTTTTTTTGATGGATGCTAGAAATGACTCCCCATCTTTCAATGTTCAATCCATCCTCAGCTTTGGGAGGGACAACAGATCAATCGGCAGTAGACGGTCAATACTATTCTGAGAGGCAGCTGTGGAGGGTGTGAAATATATATATATATATATCGGCCAGTTTAGTTTGTTATTGTAGGGAATCAGCCAGGGCCTTATGTTTATGTGTGAGGGCCTCCAGGGTGTACGGATTTAATTTAACAGCTGGGATTGCCACAAAGTAGACCTCAAGGCCTCATTCCATCTAAGGTCATATCAGCGCTGAAACTGCTCCTAAATCCCATTCTCATAAAAAAAAAAAACCCTCGTCCTTCACAGTGTCATTGAAAATATTGCACTTTTATGATGCTGAGGGATTTATTATAATGGTGGTATAATAGTAGTTATAATAGTGATTGTCATTTGAATAACTATTCATCTACGAATTATTCGTGTTTTTAATTCATTACCTTTTCCCATCACATTGGGAACAGACTATAGCCTGCTGAAATGTACATATTTGTAAAATCAAGAACACTTTTCCATTATTAACAATGACTCAGTGCGGCATTCAAACAGCGCAACACTGCCATCTTGTGGTCATACGAGGCACTTCATCCATGAGTCGGTTTAGGTTGTTTTTTTATTTATTTTTTTGGTTATTTAATATTTAATAAACCACACAGCAACATACATGATGAGATCGTTCTAAAATCCTCCTCTTTTTGACATCAAGTGTTTTCTTGTATTTTTTTCTGACTTTATAAGAATTATATAGCACTTTGGTGCAAAGATGCAGCCCAGCAGTCCATAACTGGAGGCCAGTATGGCAAAGATTTCCGTAAGCGTGGAATACTTCCCTGGAGAGCTGATGTAAGCAGGGACAAAGGCCACCCAGACTGCACAAAAAATGAGCATGCTGAAGGCAATGAGTCTGGCTTCGTTAAAATTGTCTGGTAGTTTTCTTGCCAGGAAGGCCAGGATGAAACAGAGGGAGGCCAGAAGGCCAATGTATCCCAGAACAAGGGAGAACGCCAAAGTGGAGCCTTCGTCGCACAAGAGAATGATGATAGCGCCTTCCCGTGGCATATATCGTTGTGGGGTGGGTGGAGCAAGAACCAGCCACACTGTGCAAATAACAACCTGCAACAAAAGAAGAAATGATGAAAAATATTACCTTTAATACATGCAACTCCAACAAATTGAGACAACTTAAAAACACCTTACTTGGACCAGTGTGCTAAAAGTGATAATTGCCTTCTGCCTTACAGGGCCGAACCATTTTAGGACTTTACTGCTGTGTGTGGATCTGAATGCCATTAAAACTACTATTGTTTTCCCCAGAATGCATGAGATGCAGAGGACAAATGTGATCCCGAACGCCGTGTGTCGTAGAATGCAGGACCATCGGGAGGGCTGGCTGATGAAAGTCAGTGAGCAGAGGAAACACAGAGTCAGAGAGAAGAGGAGCAGGAAGCTCAGGTCAGAGTTGTTGGCTTTGACAATGGGGGTCGTCCTATGATAGAAGAATACGAGGGCCACGGTGCAGGTAAGGAAGGAGCCAATCAGGGAAATAACCAACAGAACAATGCCTATTATATCACTGAAGGAGAGGAACTCCACTTGTTTGGGGATGCAGGCTGTCCTGTCAGCATTGGACCAAAACTCTGGCAGGCAGCGTACACATTCTATGGCATCTGCAGAAAAGAAAGAGTCAACGGGATAGTCCACCTCACTGGCTTTAAGAGGTCAAAAACAGTGATGTGCAAGTCAAACGTGACCATTCTTCACCTGTTTGATTGCTAATCTCCCCTGCTGCACAAACCACACAGTCATGGCAGCAGATAGGGAAATGAGGTCTGATTGCCTTGCGGCTACCTGGGGGACAGATGCTACTGCACACCGACAAGGGAACCTGACCAAAAGAGGAAACTAGAGTACAGCACACAGCCACATAAGCACATATCTCCAAGTCACTCGTGACTTTTGCTGCAGTTTATTGACAATTCCTACCTGGCTTTTATTACCATTCCACACAATCTTCTCTTCCTCTATGTGCAGGTTTTTCCTCCCATCCGCGCCTATCTTGTCAAATTTTCCAACAGTGACAAATTCCATGTCTCCGCTCGGTGTCAACTGCCAGTTAACCAAGTCATACATGGCAGCAGGATCCCCATTGACATCGAATTTGATCTCATCACCAAATCTGTTTATGTAGTTCACCTGTTTTATATAATGGTGAAGCTGCAGAAGAAGAGAAAACGATTCGGTTGTAATGTCAGCAGTCATGCTGCACGTGACATTCTGTTTACGGGAGCATACCTGCCATGGCTGTATGTTGTCTAAATCAGGGCAGGCCTGCTGAGAAAATGGCCCATTTCCTCTTACACAGCTTCTCATGGCTTTGATCGCGTGGGCAATGGCATAAACGGCTTTATAGACGTTGTAGGAAATCCTTAGCTGTGACACATCGCAGTAGATGTTCTTCACACTCTGGAGATTCTCTGTCCCAGAGCACGGAGGTTTACCTTCAGAACGGGTGTGCCGGTCCTTAGACCGCGTACCCAGACTACACTGAAACACCTCTTCCCAGAAGGGTACCAGGAAAGGATCTTCATCAGCATCTGGAGAGGAGGGATGCAGACGAAGCAGAAAGTCTTGCAGTCCAGGGATGTGCGCTCTTCGAATGGCGAAACCCATCGACCCCTGCAGGATGTGGTGGTACTTCTTCGGGGTGGAGAGGACAGCAGCTGTACTCCACGCCTCACTGGCTAACCACTGAATCCCAGTCAGCCCCTCTCTAGATTTAGAAGAACGTAAATCGCATCGAGTGTGTGTTTGGACAAACCCAAGCACTGTACCTGTCTGCTTCCTCAAACAATCTGGCCGCGTCTTGCTCAACGGCAAACACCAGAACTGCACGAGCCCCAGAAGAGCGGATGTTGGAAATGATAGCTGAAACGGCAGCCTGTGATTGGATCTTGGGAATCATCTCGTAGAAAGCAACGCAAGCCCCGAGCTTTTGCAACTGAAACAGACCGGATACATGTCGTTAATCTTCATTTTCAGTGCCTACACAATGTTCAATAAAGCATCAAAACGTCCATTTGTTCTCATTACTACCTCATTAGCAAATATGGCTGCTCCTCCACGGCCATAGGCGTCATCTCCGGCAACCACGCCAACCCAAGTCCAGCCAAAGTGCTTGACCAGCTGCACGAGGGCTCCCACCTATGAACGAGATAAAGGCTTAACTCTCGTGCTTGCCGTTGAGTAACACTTTAAAGTCTCACTGGCTGCTGCCTCCAACCTGGAAGAGATCACTGGGCATCGTTCTCAAAAAGGCTGGGAACTCTTTTTTTATCACTGAGACAGGCACAGCTGGAAAAATAACTGACCTAAAGATATAAAAAGACAAAGGATCATGACTTTTAAGTAAACTAACAAGCACATAATTTCTAGTATAGGAATAAAAATCCCTTTTAAGCCAAAGGAATGCAATTTACTTGTGGTACATGGAAGACTCCGAGGAAACGGGCCACTACGAGAGACTGGGTGGACCCTCCATCTCCGATCACGGCCGGCACGTTCCCGTCACAGCCTTCGCTCTGCATCTCTCCCTCAGACTGGGAATCTTTCTCACTCCCCATTAAATCAATGGCAGCTTTCAAACTCTGATGGGGCGTGCTGCACGAGTCATAGATCTTATAGCCCAGGGTGATATTGGAAAGCAGTTCAGGATTTCTGTTGATCTCCTCAACAGCAAAGATCATAGTTTGCATCCAACGAAATGTCCGAAAACTAAATCTGTGTAAAAAAAAACCCCCAAAAAACAATAATCCAGCAACTTCAATTGTCAAATTAGAATATCCTACATGCTGTTCTATTAACAAAAAAATAATACAAAAGAAAAACAAAAAAACCCTTAAAATTGACATGTAATATTTGTAAACTTACTGCATGTACTAAACAGAAGTGCAAGCGTGTTTTTTGTGCCTTACCGTGTGCACTGTGTGGGGGCTGGAGTAGAGGTGAAGGTCATGTTCGGCTCTACCACCGTGTCGTGGAGAGAGAAGAGACCACCCAGAATGATGTCTCCTCTTTTCTCCAGCACTGGCAGGGACAGAGAACCTGGGATCACCCTGCAATGGTGGGAGGTGGTCGTGGCGTTGATCACACACCACAGAAGGCTCAAAAATGTTATTTTTACCCTTCCTTGTAAGAGAGTTGAGCCCATCAAAGTCATTCTTTTCTTAAAATAAACAGATTTACAACGCGGTGCAAAGGTTCAGGGAACAGCTGCAGCTCAGATTCAGAGATTTTCGGAAAAAATTGATCCAGAGATGCTGGCTATATGCTAAATTCATCAAGAAAAATGAGAAAATAATTACACACCCATTGAGACTAACCGTGACCAGAAGTCCTTTAGCAAACAAGTAATTCTGTTACCTAAAGAAAAGGTTAAAAAGCACCTACTTTCTACTGCAGCTGCACAGCCTTTGCTGTCAAATATGAGGCACTGCTCGTGGGTTATAAAAACACACGTGAGTCCCCATCACAAGTCGGGATCAGGGGAAAAATAGAGCATAGGGGAGGGAACTACTGCTACTTGACCATGATGGATGAGGACGTGAGGCGCTTCGGTTCATAACAACATGCCTGAGTAGGCCTCACTCATCCTTTAGCGATGTGATGAGGCAGACAGTAAACTCAGGTCATCAGGGGCGACACATGCACATGCATGCTCATTTGTGCACCTGTTTACCATTAGTATATTGCTTTTAATGCCCAATATTTTTGTGCGTGTGATAAACTTCAAAAGAAATGCTCAAGGTTATTTTTTTTTACAATAATTGTAACTCATTCTTGATTGAATACTCGCTTCTTTTGACAAGATGTTTTTTTAATTTTATGTCCAGTAAAGTTCAAACAGCTCTAAATGAATCATTAGGAAGTGATTCATTTTATTATTAGGACAAAGCCTGCAAGCTATAAAACAGAGCGCCACAAATATGCTGCATGATGGGCAGCATTAGGGCTTTTTAATCTTCCTAAAATGTCCCTGTGTGACACGCTGAAGTGGAGCCACAGAGGTGCAGAACTGTCGTTGTGATGTAGAGTTTTCAGTTCTAATAAGTCAGATTCAGGAAGACCTTAAACATCCAACTGAAAAAAGAGAAAAAAAAGGAAGAAAAAAAACACCAGAGTCATTAAATTTCCTCTCAAGGGGATCTTGCATGTGATTCAAGACTAAAGAAGTCTTTAATGTTTTATTACTACAATACTGTTGGGAAATTAAACGGAAGTTCTCGATTGATATCACCAAGGTTAGCTGAAGATATGCAGCTAGGCAATGACACAGGCAGAAAAAAGAGAAACTATGGACTGCATGGTGTCATTGTCCACTCCTCTGCCCCTATTGCATGTAAACCCATTTAAGAACTTCTAAACATAAATCCAGTACCTTGTAATGAACTTCCAATGCAAGTACAAGCTAAAACAACAGCAAAATCAACCGCCTGTTATGATCAAATCAAGTTACGCTGTGTTGATCTCATTTCCTTCATTAGGACTTTCTGAACTGTTTCTCTCTGTGGGAGGTCCAGATTATGAGAACACGTCTCCTTTGGTGCAGCTTCCACTTTATTCTGTAATTCCTAATGTTAATCTCCTCAAACAAAGTAGGAGGATATACGTGGCAGCTCAAATCAGAATCTGACCAACATTTGACCAGTTTAGCTCCTAAATCTGGTGCTGGTTGGGTTGCATCAGAGCCACAAAAACACAACACTTTGGGGATGGATGGTTATGGATTGCTGTTGATTTGTGTCATGGGGTGATCGTTGTGTGTGTGTGTGTGTGTAGGAATATAAATTTTTATTTTCTCAAAAGTCTTTCTTTATTATATGTATGCTGCTTCTGGAACACTGCAATTTTTCCCATTGTGGAATAATAAACAAATTTGAATTTAATTTTTATATCCTACTTGGGCTAAACTCCCCCCTCATAGTCGGATCTGTGGAAGGTCATATTCCACAGTCCGTATTCTCCAGGTTGGACTTCTGCTACTCCATTCTGTCCATTTCTTTATAACTCTTTGACTTCCCCGCGTAAGTAACAGATCTGTTGACGCCATAAAAGCCTCTCAGCAGCCTTGGCTTCTCAGCCGGGGTCCTTTCTGTCTCTCAGAGGTTATGGTTGAAGACCGAAGGTCACCAGAGTTCAGCAGTCAGGGCCTCTAATGGTCACAACCAAGACCTTATTCAGAGTCTGTTACTACAGGAAAAAAAAAAAATCAATTTGATATTACTCTTACTGCTATATGGACAAGTGTGTATGCCTGTACGTGTGTGTACGTGTGTGTGTGTGTCTTAGGGGAGGCAGCTTGTTTGTGAATTTGAACACTGGGAATAAAAGCACAGAAAGTGTTGTTTCAATTGTGAACATGCATCAGGAGGGATTCTGTGCACTGGAGCATGAAACTCACTGGGGAGAAGTTGTTATTGTGTTCTTTGGAAAAAGGATGGCATCATGTCATCATCCTAAAGCCAACATCTTAAGATTTTTTTGTTTGTTTCTTTTCCACCCAAGAGGAAAGAGAGGCAAGCAATAACAAGAAAGTGTTTCCACCTGACCCGAGGCAGTGAGACAGATGTTCAAACACGCTGGCTCATTAATTTGAAGCTTTAATGGAAAAATAATTAATTAGAACACACCACATAAACAGCACCTATTTACTTTTATTTTTCTCATTTGTGTATGTTTTTCCACTCCATGTTTATTGATTATATTTTAGAAACAACAGATAAGGACTAAAAGTCTACATTAGCGACAATTATAAAAGTATTTTAAATTTCTTTGAAATAATATTTTAAAGAAAATAAAAGACCTAAAAAAAAAACCTCAATGCTGTTCTAAAATAAACCCAGGTAGTTTTAAGGTAGTTTAAAGTAAATCCAGGTAGTTTTAACAGTGAAATATGAAAATAACTTTTTATGAAGTGCATTGATATAATGTAATAATGTAATTGATGGTACCATTTATGACCATCCAATTATACATGGTGGTAATAAGAATGAATAAAGGTTTAAGACCTGAATGTAGGAGAAACATTAATAAATTAAAGTTTTTTCCCCCCTAACTAATATCAACTTTATGTTCATGTTCTCTTTTGGTTGTATGGTTATTATAACAATGGGGATTGGGCATTTTGGCAAGAACTGGGCAATAACAAGTGCTGTGTAATGAATAATAATCAATATGCATTTATTAAGCAGGAGAAATATAAATTTAGTAAATTAAATAGTAAATTTAAGCTACCAGATTAATAGTAAATTTAATCTACTAGAAAGCATATTAAGATCATAATTAATGGACAGCATCACTATGTATAGTGCATAATGATATAATTCTTCAATTTTTTTTCTGGACAATTCTTCTTTTCCTTCTGACTCAGGTCAATCCGGACCTTTTCTTAGTTGTTTCGCACTTAGACAGTAGGTGGCAGCATTGGCCACATTACATCTGCCGGTCTGTTTTCATTAGAGCGTCTCACGGCTACGTTAACCCTAACCCTAAGAAATCTTTACAGTAAAAATATATAATAATAATAATAATAATAATAATAATAATAATAATAATAATAATAATAATAATAATAATAATAATATTAACATCATATCAATCATTAAAGGCCATTTTTTTCTTTTATTTTAGCAGTAATTCATTACTAGTAAACAAGATACATAAAAAGCATGAAAATTATTTCTTCATTCAGCTATTGGACACAACTCACTTATCTTTTATACTTCTAGATTGTATGTTCTGACAAAATATTATTTTCTTGAACTCACCAGAAGATCTGATAAAGGCTACAGGAATCGAGTTTTTTTATTATTATTATTTTGTTTTGTTTTTCAATTTAGATTTTTGTAGGTTTTTTATTTCAATTTGTTAACAATGCAGTAAAGTGTTTTTAAATATAATTATTACAAAAAATACTTGTAAATGTTTTTCACAATAAATGTTTTGTATTTCCTTGGCTTTCCGTATTTCTATGTCATTTATAATATTTTTCCTGTGTTTTAGCAATATTTCAGTCAAGTTTTGTTTTAGAAAGTGTTTTTTTTTTTTTTTCTTCCCCCCCCCCCCCCCCCCCCCCCCCAAAAAAAAAAAAAAAAAAAAAAATTTTAAAAAAAAACATCAACGACGACACATACTTCTTATACCAACCTTTACTTTTAACTTTACTTTAATACATTACTATTAAACAAGATACATTATATTCTTTTTATTTATTTCTTCATTCAACTATTGGACACAACACACTAAACAGTTAGACTACAAGATTGAAGGCACTGACGAAAAAAGATTGACTTGAACACACCAGAAAATCTGATAAAAGCTACAGGAATCGATTTTTTTTTATTATTATTATTTTGTTTTGTCTTTGTTGGGGGAGTTAGGGTTTTGTAGGGGTTTTGGGTCAATTTGTTGACAATGCAGAAAAGTCGGGGGAGAGGTGATTATTACGGGAAATACTTCTGTTTTTCACAATAAACGTTTTGTATTTCCTTGGCTGTCCGTATTTCTATGTCATTTATAATATTTTTCCTTGTGTTTTAGCAATATTTCAGTCAAGTTCAGATGTGAACATTGAGGTCAGTTGAAGGTTGCTCACTTTGTTCTCGGATTCATGACAATGACCTAAAAGTCTTGAGGGGATAATGATGCAACAGCTTGTAAAAGGAAGTTTGTCAGTTGAGAGGAAAGACGGGAGACACAAGTGACTCTTAGGGGAATTTGTTAATCATGTTTGTGAAACAAAAAACAGGGTCAGGTCTAAGGCCTCAGCTGGTACTGCTAAAAAGTGCCCCCTCCACCCTGGAGACATGAGCCCCAAACTGTTTTGTATCTGCCCGACAACACTACAAACACACAAACAATGCCTTTTAAAGTTATTGTTATTTTCAATTCAGGGATTTAGGAGTTGTATCAGCTGGGTGTCAAACATCCTTCTGAATAACAACAACAAATTAAATGTGACATGGTCCAATGCCTCGGTAAATGAGGTGCGCTAACTTGTTTATTATGATCAGTTGTCAAAATTCTAACTTTGATTTCCTAATCCAAAAACATTTGTCTGTAAAACTGACATTGCCGTTAAACACTTAACTTGCTGATGTCTTTATTTGAATCCTTACAACAGCCTCTTTTACATGTTATAGCAAGTGTGCTATTGCAATGTTTTAACAAAAAAAGTAACATATATGCAAAATCAAAATGCATTATAAAAGCCTAAAAGTTCCCAAGTCACAAACCTATTAAAGGTGTTATTTGTTCACTAGTGTGTTTGTGAGAAAGGCAAAGCCTGGGGCCTCATGGTCACTCCCCCCCACTGCCTCCAACACACACAAATATTTATTCTTTTAATTAAACAGGTTATGAAGCAAATCATTGGAGAATTAAAGTGAAAATAACACTAAATTAAAAATGGCATGTTCCATTGCCCATCTGTCAAGTGTAATAGTGTATCTCTCTCATATAAACATCAAGTTTTTTAAAGGGATTTAACATTTAATTTAAATTAATAGAAAAAAAAATTAACAGTTCACATCAAAGTGATTTGCAATACATAATTCTCATTAGAGGGAGAAAGAAAGGAACATTAAAATGACATCCTTTATCTCTATTGCATATATGGAGCATGGCAAGTTCACAACTCAGAGAAAAAAAAATAAATAACACATTTTTGATGAAAGACGTTGTTATCTATAAAATATAACATTGATTTCTGAGCCTAGTAGTAATAATATATGTTTAGAAATACAAATGCTAGACAGAATAATATCTGAGTCATCCAAAGAAGCCATGGGCCTTAGAAAACAGCCACTTTGTAAAGAGGAATAGTTGTACAATTATTGACTTATGTATCTCCGTTTTCTGATTGGATGAGAGTTTTGCAGCTGAGATGTTAAAAGTCTCATTTGGGCCAGTCTGACCCAGTTAGGTCTGGATAGCTTGGATTGTTTGCAGGAGTGGAAAATGCCACAGGTGATGACTGCGCTTCTGTTTGTTGGGCCCCTGTTGACATGGGCAGTACCAGTCAGGGCATTTTCCTGTAAGATCCTGGGGAGTCCAGAGAGGCCCCTGCTGTCCAGACGGGGCGATGTGGTGATAGGAGGCGCTTTTTCCATCCACAGTAAAATCACACAACCTCCGCTTTCATACCAGACAAAGCCTGCTCAACTTTTGTGTTTCAGGTAATCTATTACTTGTTTTGTTTTTTTTTTTTTTGCTTGTTTGTTTTTTTGCTAACAATGTATTTTTTATCTGTCTGCTTCTGTGTGTTTATCAGTGTCAATCTGCGAGAGTTCCGATTTGCCCAGACCATGATCTTTGCGATTGACGAAATCAATAGAAGCGAGTTTCTTCTTCCCAACGTGTCCATTGGCTATCGCATTTACGACAACTGCGGCTCCACGCTGTCCTCGGTGCGTGCAGCCATGGCCTTGATGAACGACGATGAAAAGACAGCTGGGAATAATTGCTCTCGTTTGTCATCTGTGCATGCCATTATTGGCGAGTCAGAGTCCTCTTCGACCATTGTACTGTCCCGTCTTGCTGGGCCATTCAAAATACCAGTGGTGAGATAACTGTACCATCCACTAGAACCTTTAAATGTCACCTTTCTGTATTCCATCTCTCCCTTTCTTCCTCAGATAAGTCATTCTGCAACTTGTGAGTGTTTAAGTGATAGGAAGGCACACCCTTCCTTCTTTCGAACCATTGCCAGTGACCGCTACCAAAGCCGAGCCCTAGCCCAGCTGGTCAAGCTTTTTGGCTGGACTTGGGTTGGCGCGGTCAACAGCGACAGCGACTACGGCAACAATGGCATGGCCATATTTCTCGCT
>CAAE01014537.1:10689-27552 GCA_000180735.1 Tetraodon nigroviridis | reverse complement strand
ATTCATGGGAAGAGCATACTTAAAATAATACTGCCAAATATTTTTAGCATACCTACTTTGACTACCATTGACTACATGCATATCTTACAGTAATATTTTTATTGTCTGTTTCATTGGTGGGTTTCATCATTTAACAAAATAGTAATGAGTTCAATAAGGAGTATCCAACTTTTTTCAGAACAATTCCCAGTGACTATTACCAGAGCACAGCGCTAGCCAAGCTGGTCAAGCACTTTGGTTGGACTTGGATTGGGGCCATAGCTGTGGATAATGAATATGGCCAAGGCGGCATAGCCACATTTATCCAAGCAGCACAAGAGTACGGCGTGTGCACTGAGTATTCTGAATCCTTCTCATCAGAGGGACGGCCTGACACACTTCAGAGAATTGTCAATGTTGTCAAGCGTGCCACTTCCAAAGTGATCGTCGCGTTCATGTCTCACAGAGAAATTAGGCTGCTGGCCCAGGAGCTGCACAAGCAAAACATCACAGGGCTGCAGTGGGTCGGCAGCGACGCCTGGATCACAGATCACTCTCTGACTGACAGCGAGGGGCACAGCATCCTAGTGGGGTCCCTGGGATTTACTGTTAGCAAGGCTAAAATTCTGGGGCTGGAGGAACACCTGAGGCAGCTCCATCCTGCACAATTCCCAGTGAGTCGGTTCATGGTCGATTTCTGGGAGGACAGGTTTGACTGCAGTCTCAACGCCACAGGAAACAAACAGAGAAGGCCATGCAACAGCTTTGAGAGCCTGCAGAATGACACGTCACTCTTCACTGATGAGACGGAGCTGAGATTCACTAATAATGTGTACAAATCTGTCTATGCGGTGGCCCACGCTCTCGACAATCTGATGAAATGTGAAAAGGGGGAAGGGTCCTCTTCAAACGGGGGCTGCGCTGATCCCAAACACATTCAGCCGTGGCAGGTGAGGAATCACAGCAGCACTGATAAATGTCATGTAATTCAACTGAACACATCTATCATGTCTTCACCACATCTTGCATTATATCAATACTGTGAGATTCAACACATCTGAAGGGGAAACAATTTATTTTGACAATAACGGGGACTCACCAGCAAGATACGAACTTGTCAGTTTACAAATGACAAACAAAGGCACTTTAGAGGGAGCAACGGTTGGAATTTATGATGCCTCTCTTCCGGAAAATCTGCAGTTCATCATAAGTGCAATACTTTGCAATATAAGTGAATAAAATCATTAAACAAAACTGTAAAATCTTTAAATCTCTGTAACATCTTTCAAACTACTCATTGACTAACTATAAACATATTTACAAATATATTTACATTTTTTTTTTACTCAGTGTCATTTTTTTTCTCATTACTGTTTAAATTAGAGTTTTCTCAATGTGCAATCAAAGTCGTAAATAAAGGGTAAATGTTTTTATTTTGTTTCAATTAAAAATAAGACATGACTTGTGATTCTGACTTTGTCTTGTGCTGTGTTACACAACCATATAAAAGTATAACTTCAGTTGTGGAAGCTTAACTTTTTAATACATGGCAACAGGAACTGTGAGGTCCACAGAGATTAAACATCACTGTTTGCTGAGTTTATGAGGTTTCAAAATTCATAAATACTGGCACAGGCTTCTGGGTAACACTCAAGTGCTCCCACACTCAGCATGACTCACACTCTTCACTGGCCAGAGCGACGATGTGCACTTCTGCAGGTTTTATTGGTAGTGACTTTTTCTCAGGCAGAGGACTCTGTGTGTCTGCAGTGGGGGGGTCCTCAGAACCCTCAGTTATCTAAAGATGGGGACATTATCTTGGGAGGAATCTTCTCTTTTCACAGTAGTTGGAAAGACACGAGGGATACCTACGTGAACAAACCATTGCCACTGCAGTGCATCAGGTAAATTAAACCAGTTATGCTCTAGTTATCTGTAAGATTTAGACTATACATGTAAATTATATTTCAAGAAATCATTTGCTGTTTTAACCATTTTTGATATTTGCATACAGTTTGAATTTCAGAGGCTTCCAGTATGCCCAGGCAATGCTTTTTGCTATAGATGAGATTAATAACAGCTCAGACCTACTGCCTGCTATCACTTTAGGCTATAAAATTTACGATGCCTGTGGCTCTATTGCCAGAGGTGTGAAAGTTGCACTGGCCTTGGCAAACAGTGAAGAAAGGACATTTAATCTTTTGGAAAAATGTTCAAAACCAGCAAAAGTGCAGGCTATATTGGGAGAGACTTCTTCCTCTCCATGCATGGCTATAGCGACTGTTATTGGACCCTTTTATGTTCCACTGGTGGGTAAGAGTTAAAATGCAATTATTTTAATTATTACAATTTTTATATTTCCGTCTAAACAGAAAACAACATGCTGCTTTTTTTTAGATCAGCCACTTTGCTACTTGTGCTTGCCTCAGTGATAAAAACAAGTACCCCTCATTCCTGAGGACAATACCCAGTGATTACTACCAGAGCAGAGCTCTGGCCCAGTTAGTCAAGTACTTTGGTTGGACTTCGGTTGGAACCGTGAAATCAAATGATGATTATAGCAATTATGGCATGGCAACATTTGTAGACACGGCACAAGAGCTTGGAATCTGTGTGGAGTACTCTGTGTCTGTCTTTAGAACCGATCCACCTGACAAAATAGAACAGATAATTGACATTATCAAGGCTGCTGCATCCAGGGTGATTGTTGCCTTTCTCCCCAACATGGATATTGAAGTGTTAATACATGAAATGTCTCACCATAACCTGACTGGATACCAGTGGGTGGGAAGTGAAGGTTGGATCTTTGAAAAACACACTGCAGCCAAGGACCTCTATCACATTCTGGATGGCGCTATAGGCCTTTCCATACCTAAAGCGGATGTCGCTGGGATGAAAAAATTCATTCTAGATGTGAAGCAACTTAATTCATCCAGTCAAGAACTGTTCAGAGAGTTTTGGGAGACTTTATTTAACTGCAAGTTTAAAGATTTGGCACCACCATCGGAGAACCAGAGAGAGTGTTCTGGACATGAAGATCTGACTGGTGTCATAAACGGCTTCACTGACATGTCTCTCATGCCCATCTTCTATAATGTTTATAAAGGAGTTTATGCTGTGGCTCACGCACTTCATGATATTCTCAGCTGTAATAACACATGTAACAAAACAGCACAGCTGGATCCATTTACGGTGGGTTGCACGTTTAACTTTTTAATCTTTGTGTGTTACATTGTGTGTGGTTCTTATTTGTAACCATACTATGTAAAATTTAGATTTTGCAGCGAATTAAAAAGATTCATTTCAAAACAAAAGAAGGAGATGAGGTTTACTTTAATGAGAACGGAGACCCGCCAGCAAAATATGAGATTATTAACTGGCAGCCAACACAAAACGGCATTGTGGACTTTGTCACCGTCGGTCTTTATGATGCATCTTTACCTGCTAAAAAACAACTGAAACTGCAAAACAAGACTTTAGTCTGGGCACAAAACTCAGAGCAGGTAAATAATGAATACAAATTCTTTTTTTTTTTTTTTTAAATTGGAATCTGTTTCTCTAAAACATCACTATTAGACAAAAAAACAAACTCATTTGTCATTTTTGTCCCTTTAGGTGCCTGTGTCAGCCTGTAGCAAGAAATGCCCCCCAGGAACTCGCAAGCTCCTGCAGAAAGGCAAACCTGTCTGCTGCTATGACTGTTTAAGATGTGCTGATGGAGAGATAAGCAACAGTACAGGTCTTTTAAATATACAGTAATTACCTATCAATTGTTGATTGATACATTCTACAGTGCCTCCCAGGGAAAACATGGGTTGTTTGTGCCTTTGATCTTGCATTATTACAGAACAATACCTAGAATAAAAAAATGCAAAAAACTCACATATTAGAGAGGCATTTGCCATAATAGTACAGTGGTCAGCATAGTGTCTCCACAGCTAGGATGTTCTGATCATACACACCTTCTGAGAGATGCTCACACTAGTGGGTGTGAAGGTGTACTTCAAATGTTGTAGACAATGTCAGCAGAGTGAAGAGTGATTCTACTTCACTAAGTAGAAAGACTTGTCACAAGTGATGCAACACATTTAGGTTGATTTTGACTGAGCACGTATGACGCCTGCATTAATGTTTTTTTTTCCAGATTCTATCACCTGTGAACGATGTCATTCTGAGTTCTGGTCTAATGAAAGAAGAGACCGCTGCATCAAGAAAAAGGAAGAGTTCCTGTCCTATGAAGAGATGATGGGAGCTCTGCTAGCCGCATCATCGATTCTTGGAACATGTGTGACGGCTGTTGTCATGTTCATTTTCTTCAAATTCAGACAGACTCCGATTGTCAGAGCCAACAACTCTGCGTTGAGCTTCCTGTTGCTCTTCTCCCTGATGCTGTGTTTCCTCTGCTCCCTGACCTTCATTGGCCGACCCTCTGACTGGTCCTGCATGCTGCGACACACAGCGTTTGGCATCACCTTTGTCCTTTGCATCTCGTGTGTTCTGGGTAAAACCATGGCAGTTCTAATGGCATTCCGAGCAACACTTCCTGGCAGCCATGTGATGAAATGGTTTGGACCTGCTCAGCAGAGAGTCAGCGTACTGGGTTTTACCCTCATCCAAGTTTTTATTTGCATTCTCTGGTTAACAATTTCCCCCCCATTTCCCTTTAAAAATATTAAGGACTTTAAAGACAGGATCATCTTGGAATGTGCTCTGGGCTCAGCTGTGGGCTTCTGGGTTGTGCTCGGCTACATCGGACTTCTGGCCATGTTTTGTTTCATTCTTGCGTTTCTGGCTCGAAAACTGCCGGACAACTTCAATGAAGCTAAATTCATCACCTTCAGCATGCTGATATTTTGTGCTGTGTGGGTGACCTTCATTCCAGCCTATGTCAGCTCTCCTGGGAAGTTTAGCGTTGCTGTGGAAATATTTGCGATTCTGTCCTCAGGTTTTGGACTGCTCATTTGTATTTTCCTTCCAAAATGTTATATAATCTTACTAAAGCCAGAGAGGAATAGCAAAAAAAATGTAATGGGAAGAGCATTCTTAAAGTAATACTCCCAAATATTTTTAGCATACCTACTTAATTGACTACCATTGATTAAATGCGTATCTTACAGTAATATTTTTATTGTCTGTTTCATTTGTGGGTTTAACAAAATAGTAATGTGTTCAATAACAACATTTTTATTTTCAAAAACACCCTCAGCTGAACTCTCCCATGAGGCTCGGGATCAACCATGACAACTTACATCCTTGTTGGTAAATGTGTATAAATCCCTGCTGTGAGCTTTAGAGCCAGCTGGGTTGGCCTTCAGAGCACGGCAATGCCGCCGTTGTGGATGCTGCTCTTGGCTGTGCTGCCAGGGAGGGGGATGTCCGTGTGCCGCCTACGAGACTTCGCACAAATGCCTGAACTGGCCCAAGATGGCGACTTTGTGATCGGAGGCATTTTTTCATTTCGCACAGGGCAGGATTATGTCAGTGACACCTTCCAGCATATTCCAGAAGCACCTAAATGCAAGAAGTATGCAGTTTAATCTCTTTGTTCAAATGGTTTGTGTGTATTTTGTGATGCATTTCAGACATTGATCTGTCATTTTATTTAAAATCCTAGTTTCAATTACAGAGAATTTAAATTTGCTCAGACAGTGATATTTGCTGTCGGGGAGATTAACAGAAATCCTGATTTACTACCCAATTTGAAACTCGGCTACAAGATTTACAATGCCTGTGGAACTATGGGCATACTGAGAGCTGCGCTGGCCCTGGTGAGTGGACTTGAGAATGAAATCAATGATGAAAATTGTACTAAAACAGAGACTATTCAAGCCATCTTGGGACATTCAGGATCAAGACCAACTATTGCATTTGCACAAGTCGTTGGCAGGTTTCACATTCCTGTGGTGAGTTAAATGTTCACTTCAACTGTACAATCTTTTGGAAAAATATTTGCTTGAATATCAGTTGTGCAAATTGTTCATTTGATTGTTTTTTCCACTGTAGATTAGCCATTTTGCTACCTGTGCCTGTCTAAGCAACCGGAAGGAGTATCCAACTTTTTTCAGAACAATTCCCAGTGACTATTACCAGAGCACAGCGCTAGCCAAGCTGGTCAAGCACTTTGGTTGGACTTGGATTGGGGCCATAGCTGTGGATAATGAATATGGCCAAGGCGGCATAGCCACATTTATCCAAGCAGCACAAGAGTACGGCGTGTGCACTGAGTATTCTGAATCCTTCTCATCAGAGGGACGGCCTGACACACTTCAGAGAATTGTCAATGTTGTCAAGCGTGCCACTTCCAAAGTGATCGTCGCGTTCATGTCTCACAGAGAAATTGGGCTGCTGGCCCAGGAGCTGCACAAGCAAAACATCACAGGGCTGCAGTGGGTCGGCAGCGACGCCTGGATCACAGATCACTCTCTGACTGACAGCGAGGGGCACAGCATCCTAGTGGGGTCCCTGGGATTTACTGTTAGCAAGGCTAAAATTCTGGGGCTGGAGGAACACCTGAGGCAGCTCCATCCTGCACAATTCCCAGTGAGTCAGTTCATGGTCGATTTCTGGGAGGACAGGTTTGACTGCAGTCTCAACGCCACAGGAAACAAACAGAGAAGGCCATGCAGCGGCTTTGAGAGCCTGCAGAATGACACGTCACTCTTCACTGATGAGACGGAGCTGAGATTCACTAATAATGTGTACAAATCTGTCTATGCGTTGCCCACGCTCTCGACAATCTGATGAAATGTGAAAAGGGGAAGGGTCCTCTTCAAACGGGGGCTGCGCTGATCCCAAACACATTCAGCCGTGGCAGGTGAGGAATCACAGCAGCACTGATAAATGTCATGTAATTCAACTGAACACACCTATCATGTCTTCACCAGATCTTGCATTATATCAACACTGTGAGATTCAACACATCTGAAGGGGAAACAATTTATTTTGACAATAACGGGGACTCACCAGCAAGATACGAACTTGTCAGTTTACAAATGACAAACAAAGGCACTTTAGAGGGAGCAACGGTTGGAATTTATGATGCCTCTCTTCCAGAAAATCTGCAGTTCATCATAAGTGATGGGGCAATCATTTGGGGGAATGGCAAAATGGAGGTAAAAAAACATTATAGGCACTTTGTCTTTACATTAACCTGTGTATTATGAGCTGTGTGTATGCTGCAGGTGCCAGTGTCAGTGTGCAGTAACAGCTGTCTCCCAGGAACTCATAAAGTCCTGCAGAAAGGAAAGCCCATCTGCTGCTTTGATTGTGTTCCATGTCCTGCAGGAGAGATCAGTAATATCACAAGTAAATAGTTAAATAAACAGCATATTTCTTTTTTGCTTTAAAATGGTCTTTTAAGAATCTGTACTAAAAGAAAATACCGATAATTTCTATGTAATTTTCCATTTTTTGCAAGATTCCATACACTGCATAAAATGTCCGACCCTGTTCTGGTCCAGTAAGGAGCGTGACGCTTGCGTTCCCAAAACAATAGAGTTTTTGGCACATGAAGAACTCCTGGGAACATTGTTGGTTCTGTGCTCTCTACTGGGAGTTTTCCTCACCACAATAATGTTTTTAGTCTTTTACTGCCACAAAGAAACTCCACTTGTCAGAGCCAACAACTCTGAGTTGAGCTTCCTGTTGCTCTTCTCCCTGACGCTGTGTTTCCTCTGCTCCCTGACCTTCATTGGTCGACCCTCTGAGTGGTCCTGCATGCTGCGACACACAGCATTTGGCATCACCTTTGTCCTGTGCATCTCGTGTGTTCTGGGGAAGACAGTTGTGGTTCTGTTGGCCTTCAGAGCCACACTTCCTGGCAGTAATGTGATGAAATGGTTTGGACCTGCTCAGCAGAGACTCAGTGTTTTGGCCTTTACTTTCGTGCAGGTTTTAACCTGCACATTGTGGTTGACCATCAGTCCTCCCTATCCTTTTCAGAATATGGAGTACTACAATGACAGGATCATCTTGGAATGTGCTCTGGGCTCAGCTGTGGGCTTCTGGGCTGTTCTTGGCTACATCGGAGTTCTGGCCATGTTTTGTTTCATTCTTGCGTTTCTGGCTCGAAATTTGCCGGACAACTTCAATGAAGCTAAATTCATCACCTTCAGCATGCTGATATTCTGTGCTGTCTGGATCACCTTTATTCCAGCCTACGTCAGCTCTCCTGGGAAATTTACAGTTGCTGTGGAGATCTTTGCAATTTTGGCCTCAAGTTTTGGGCTTCTCTTTTGTATCTTTTTACCAAAATGTTATATTATTTTGTTTCGGCCTGAGCTGAACACAAAAAAGCACATAATGGGAAAGGCCTCACAAAACTAATAATTATTGCATTTATGGCCAAAAATCATTACCAAGTTTAAATTAAATGATCAAGTTTGGCACGTGCAAGTGCAGAAACAACCCTGGAAAAACAATGTCCCATCTGTTGCAGTCTTAATCACGCTAAGGTTTGACTCCATTGGGAAATCTGCCACAGGGTCCCGACATGCAGACACGAAAAAAGAAATTGCTTCATCACTGGATAACAACAACCATCAGGTGGCACATTGTTTACAGGTGATATGTTATTATGATCTTTTGTCACAACATGCAAATATCACTTTTTTAATACCAATCAAGCTGTTGTTTTGATCTTTGCTGTGTTTGTTGTATGCTATATACTGTGTCATTTACTAATCTATAGTAGCTTTACACAGATTTTTAATATCTATCACTTTTGCTGTGGCATCAAACTAAATAAAATAAACAGACTAAGATTAACAGTGATCTTTATTTCCATCTAGTGTAAATCACTGTATCCCACTGACCCCAGTGGCACATTGACCTCCTGACCCATGCATCTACTCAAGTTTAATTCTGCCAGTGCCACGCATTTGACATTCATGTGATCCGATGTGCTTTGGCATGTGCACATTGACACATTGAGCACATTAAACACACATGTGCAGCTTGTGTGTAGATCACACTGTACACTTAAAGATAGGAATTAATGTCAGTAAAAGAAGATAACATGACTGTGGAGACACATAATACAATTTTTTAGACAATCAGTATTTATAAATGGATGGACAGATGAGGCCTAAATTAGTAATGAATGCAGTTCAGCTTTGCACATTTGGCTAAATTCATTTTATTGTTGCATATATTGTTATTTGATTTATTCAACAAATCAAGTCAAGTCAAGTCAAGTCAAGTCAAGTGAGCTTTATTGTCATTTTCGAACACATATAGCTGGTGCGATACATATTGAAAACGAAACAACGTTTCTCCAGGACTTGGTGCTGGTAGGACAACACAAAAAGGGCACAAAAGGGACAACGGTGCTACGCAGAGACAACATGGGTCAACACAACATGCAACAGGACACGTAAATAGACAGGCAGGAATGAGGGGTGGAGTAGGGTGGAGTAAAGTGGAGTAGAGTGCAGATATATCAGAATAAGGTGCAGACAGATATGTCAGAATAAAGTGCAGTACAGTGCCAATGTTGCGCATAAATGATTAAAAAAAATGAGAATGACCAATACATTTTATTTTTTTGTCTTTCTTTTAGCACCTAGTATAATCACTAAAACCTACATTATTTTAAAATGAAAAAAGTACCAAATATGAGTTTTATAAATGTGTATGTGTCAGATTTATGTTTCATGCCTGACATTCTTTGAAAAAAGAAAAAAACAAAACAAAAAAAAGAGGCCCACCTACACCTGAGAGGAAGCTATAAAATGGATCTTTCCAACAGTTTAGATTGTGCCGAAGGCAAGGCTCTGAGATGACAGCAGTCACAGTTGTCTCTTTAACACTGCTGACTTGGATGATGTCACCAGGCTTGTGGCTCAGACCGCACCAGCATCCTGACCTCAGTAAGTATGAACACATGGAAGAGACACAGAACTTCAGCTCTCATGAAAACCCAGACAAGTCAGAGCTGTTGACATGTAGGAGGTGAGTATTTTGACAAGATATTATTGTCGAGTTGATCATGTGCTGGATAAAAAATGATTTTTTTTTTTTTAAAGTGTAACAAGTGCTTTTTGATAATATAATTGTTTAATGAATTCCCTCCTTTTATTTAGATCTCCAACCATGAGCTTTGCCTCTAAGAGGATTTCAATGCTGCAAAGGATCAATTATGACTATTCTATATTTGACAGCCTAAATCTGAAATGTTTCCTCCTTGATGACCACGTCAACGTGTTGATAAACCCTGTGAGTGGAGAGAAACCAGTTAAAGAGAGCTATTACTGTTTTCAGTTAATACATTTCCTGTCAAAAATCAGCTTTCACCAGCGTGAAGTAGAGGTGAGCATCAACAGTGACATCTGTATTTACAGATTTTGTAAATTGAATTTGCTGGTAAACGTGTCTTTTTATTTTGTTTCATGCATGAGAAGCTTCTGGGATTGCATCCTTTTCCCAGGCCGATGAGGAACTGCAAGTCTGTCTGCATCACTATGGTTTTCGTTCTGTACACCAACAAAGATAGACCTGTGTTTTTACAGCGCCTTATCTTCATCTTCTCTGAAAGCCGGGAAAGCCTGCAGTCATTACTGCATTCAAAGAAGGCTGTGGCAGCGCTCCCTCAGCCTCAGGTTGGCTTGTGCAGAATTTGAAGGGAAAACCATCTTGTATTTATTTAACTATATCAGCTTTTCAGTACCTATAAAGAACTTCTAATTCTGAAGAGCACATTCTGCGTCATTGAGCAAGTCGAGTATCAATTATTCTGTAACCTGAAAGAAACTCGACCATCTTCATAGCAAATCAAATCTTCATAACCTTTCCCTTTTCTACTGTATCACATTTAAATACAGCATTGTAAGAAAAGTGTGGATAGTATTTTTATATCTAATGTACATGTGTTTTTAGATTGAAAAGGACTAAATTACAACAACCGTTTTCAATGAAAAAACAAACAGAAAAATCTTCTCTGGTAAAAATTAGCATTTAAAAAAATCTTTGAGTCATATATATAGTATGTGACCATTGTCATAACATACAAAGACAATATAAACTATAACATTACGTCAGTACTGATAACTGACGTCTGTCATATGAAGTAACTTTTTTTTTTCTTTTACAGAAGCCATCAAAATCTTTTCGCCTAAGAGATGCTTTACCTACATATTCAGGTAATTCTGTAAAGATGATACCCTTGATCGAAGAAGCATGCATTCACTAAAATACTATTTTTTTTCCCCGACAGATAGCAGCTTATTTACTGCACACCCGGGCAGATTGGACAACCTGCGACCCACAGACAACAACACACAGGTTGTCGGATCTTTCCTGGCAGCCGTGCTGCTCCTTGGCCTCTATCTGACAGGAGGCAAAGCCTCACCTGACGGATTCCCTCGTGCTCATGGTAATAACTTCTCAGGTGTTATGTTTATCACCATAAAGTGGCACTACTTTTCACTGTCAGTGTCTGCCCTTGGGCACTCTGAGTGGGCCCATTTAGCTGTCAGGATCTCTTTTTCCACCTCTCTTTCATGTGCTCTTGGAAAAAGTGTGCACGTGTCAGTAGTCTGCAGAGCTGCTGGTGTGGTGTTGAAACTGTATTGTTCCACACATCAGCGGATCAGGCTTCTCTCCATTACCTTGGTGTTTATTTGGCTGTTTTTAAAGCCTCTTTTTTATAACAAGAACTTCAAACTCGGACCCGAAGGTTTGCTGCTTGGCTTTGATACTCTGGAGCCTTCAGGAGGATCCTGGACTGTTTTAGGCCAGATGGAACCACTGGCTATTTTGTGCTATGCATCTGTCTCAGTCCTCAGGTCGCTATGGTCTCCACTGAATAAATTAAATGTTTTCAATGTCAACCTAAATGTGCAGCTCCTGACATGTGTAAGAACTACACAAGCAGCCACAATGTTATTCCTGTTTATCAAATTTATCATGCTAATCTAAAACATATCTGTATCTTTACATTAGTTATGCTGCATAAAAAGTCAGTATGACAGTTCTTTTTTGTTTTTTTATTATGATGTTGTTAGTCTTAATAAAAATATGTTTGAGAAAATATATAATTAATGAGGGTGCTCTTTTAAAATTGTTTTCTTCCTGCTTTCTTCCTGACAATCATGCTGTGCAATTTTAATTAAAGTTTCCATTTTACTATAAATGTCTGTTTTATTTCTAAAAGTGAAAAGAAGTGGTATATATATATATATATATATATATATATATATGTGTGTGTGTGTGTGTGTGTGTGTGTGTGTGAAATGTATGTAAATGGTTGCATTTTTATACACTCTGATCTGCAAGCTCACCCTCATCTGCCTCTGTGGCACCCTCACACACTAACACTCTGACTTCTCATGCTCTGACATAAGCGAGGTTAGACTGCTAATGCAGCCTTAGTCATTTTGGAGGTGCCAACTTGTACAGGCGTGTGTGTGGGCACATGCGTGCGTGCGTGTGTGTGTGTTTTGTCATCAGTCCTGGAGTAGAGAGCTCAGAGCTCAGAAACAGTAGGGATAACTTCAAGGATAACTTAGTACCCCAGTTGCTGCTCTCTCATAATATAAGTATAACCTTGTATCTTAATATTGACCCAGACAGCCACAAAACTCATAATAAACTCCTACAAATGCAAATCTCTTTTGTGCAAATAGCGATAACTATCTTTGTGCTTTTGTTGCCTGTATGCTATCAAATTTAGTGTTTATGAAAGTATATGTGGAGCATGTGGAGCATTGCTTAATCATACGAAGATGTAGTAAATAAAACTGAAACTTCAACAGATGTATATCTCTTATATTTCTATGTCATTACCTGTGTCATAGATGTGAGATGAAGCATTCAAAATCTAAATAATCTATTGAGGATTGAGATTGTTCTCACATTGGCTGAGGATGTTTGTCATATGGCAGAAAAACCTATAAGTACAGTTGTCAGGCCAAAGTCTGGTTAGTGACAGGGAGGGTTGTCACTATGGCTCGAACCACTATTGTGTTATTTACCTACTGCTTACTGCTGATAGGGGCAATGTCAGAAAACCAGACTTGTACAGTCAGGGGGCAAACAGGATTCATGGAGTTCTCAAAAGAAGGCGATCTCATCATTGGTGGGGTTTTCTCTCTTACTAGTACACGTGTGCTGGTAGATAACGACTACCAGGCAATTCCATATACATACTGCAACAGGTGAGTGTTGGCGTATGAAGTGAAGAGTTCATCTCCAACGTGGGATTTTTGTGTGATTGCTTGTCTCACTGGCAGATGGAACGACAGGGAACTGAAGTTTGCCAGGACGGTCATCTTCACAGTGGAGGAAATCAACAGAGATGCTGAGCTTCTTCCTGGAGTAATGCTGGGCTATAGACTGTACAATGGCTGCGGTAGCGAAAACCTAATCAGAGCCGCCCTCGAAGCTGTAACCACGGAGAGCTGCAGCGGTCAGGTCCAGGCCCTGTTAGGCCATTCATCATCAGGAGTTACTGAAGACATTAATGTCATACTGAGCCCATTATCTATCCCACAGGTATGAAAAATGTCCCTTTGTCTTACTTGTAATAATTTTTACGTTTTGTTAATTTTTTGATTTAAGACTCATTGTTCTCTTCCAGGTCAGTCATCTTTCCACCTGTGCTTGTTTAAGTGATAAAAAACAATATCCCACATTCTTCAGAACTGTGCCCAGTGACCACTTCCAAATTAGTGGACTCGTGCAGCTTTTGAAAATTTTCAATTGGCGCTGGGTGGGAATTGTTTATTCTGTGGGCTCCTACTCCGATGAGGGTACAGCCCACTTCGTCAAGGAGGCTAAAAAGGATGGCATATGTGTAGAATACAGGTTACCTTTCTCCCAGGTCTCAAGAAAAAAAACTAGAGCTATTGTACAGGCTCTTCAGGAGTCGTCATCAAGGGTGGTTTTGTTGTTTCTGTCCTTGTCTAATACTAAATATTTCCTCCAAGAAATGGAGAGCTATAACATAAGTGATAAGCAGTGGCTTGGCAGCGAGTCTTGGATCACACAGGTAGATTTGGCCTCTGCCAAAAGAAGACATATTTTGCAGGGGACGTTGGGCTTTGCACTTCCACAGGCACCGATACCAGGCCTCGGTGACTTTTTACTTAGCTTAAAGCCTTCAGATGAACCCCAGAGTGACCTCATTAAAGCCATGTGGGAGATTTTTTTCAAATGTAGCTTCTCTCTGTCAAACACGTCTGCTGCCTGCACTGGCACAGAGGACCTCAGGATGGTCTCCAATGACTACACAGATGTGAGGCATTTCAGGGCTGAGAATAATGTGTATAAAGCCGTTTACCTGGTGGCGCATGCCCTCCATGCGCTATTGCAATGTAAAAATGGCTCAAACCCCACCACTGGAAAGCCTTGTGTCAACAAGACAGAAGTGAAGCCAAAACTTGTAAGTTCTGCTGCAAAAAAGATAATGTAATATCTATTCACGTGGGTTTTTTTACCCTTGTATTTTGTGTGTTGTTTTTTTTACTTTAGTTGCTGGAACACATTAAGTATGTCAACTTTACAACCAAATATGGCTCCAAAGTTTTCTTTGATGAAAACGGAGACTCGGTTGCCCAGTACGACTTGGTTAACTGGCAGATGAAAGAAGATGGATCTGTCAACATTGTTACTATCGGTCAATACGATACCTCTTTAAAGGAGAGGAACTGAAACTTACAGACAGCACTAAAATAGTTTGGGGAGGAAATCATAAAGAGGTACAATAAATCCTATCTGTGGACAATTTTTTTTTTTATTTTTTTAAAGCTGAGCTTTGTCCCTTCAGGTGCCCAGATCTGTCTGCAGAGAACCCTGTCCACCAGGGACCCGTAAAGCCATAAACAAGTTGAAGCCTGTTTGCTGTTTTGACTGTTTTGAATGCCCTCAAGGAACCATTAGTAATCAGACAGGTTGGTAATGTCGTGATTCAGTCCATGTATGCTGGACGTGTATGCTGAATGACCGTGACATGAGAGCATTTATTTTGCAGACTCTCTGGATTGTTTCAGCTGTCTGCCTGAACTTTGGCCAAATGACCAGAAAAACCAGTGTCTTCCCAAGCCCTCTGAGTATCTTTCATACAGAGAAATCACAGGGGCGCTTCTGTGTGGATTCGGTTGCTTGGGTGTCTTCTTATCTGTTCTCACCACAATCATTTTTTTGATTCACAAAGAGACACCCATTGTGAAGGCAAACAATTCTGAGCTGAGTTTCCTGCTACTGCTTTCATTGAAACTGTGTTTCCTCTGCTCCCTGACCTTTATTGGCCGCCCGTCAGAGTGGTCCTGCATGCTCCGGCACACGGCATTCGGCATCACCTTTGTCCTCTGTATCTCATGTGTTCTAGGCAAAACTGTTGTTGTTTTGATGGCGTTCAGAGCCACACTACCCGGCAGCAAAGTGATGAAATGGTTTGGTCCAGCACAGCAGAGACTTAGTGTGCTGATCTTTACTCTCATTCAAGTTGTGATTTGTATATTTTGGCTGACAACCAACCCTCCGTTCCCTTTGAGAAACATGTCCTACTACAAGGAGAAAATCATTTTAGAGTGTGCCTTAGGTTCAGCTGTTGGATTCTGGGCTGTTCTGAGTTACATCGGCATCCTTGCCATCCTGTGTTTCATTCTAGCTTTTCTCGCAAGGAAGCTGCCCGACACCTTTAACGAAGCTAAGCTAATCACCTTCAGTATGCTGATATTCTGTGCTGTCTGGATCACGTTCATCCCAGCTTACATCAGCACTCCCGGGAAGTTCACTGTAGCCGTTGAGATATTTGCAATTTTGGCATCAAGTTTTGGTTTGCTGTTTTGTATCTTTTTCCCCAAATGTTATATTATCATCTTCAAGCCAGAACGAAATGCAAAAAAAGTTTGTTGGGAAAGATACAGACAAGAACGCTTTAATCTACAATTGAAATGTATCCTTGTTATGTGAAAAAATAATAACTGCAAAAACAGATATATTCCATTTACATGTGCTATGTTTATTAAAATTAATATACTATACATTGACTTTTTAATGCATTTCTTATTATAACAATTAGTGAGTCAATTTAAATTTAAAAATCAAAGTTTACATTTAAATTGACTCAGTTACCCTAAGAGAGGGCTGATTGAAAGGAAAGCAAAGTTGGCTAACTGGCTGGTCAAAGAGAGCCAAAAAGATTTAGATCAGCCAGTTAAAGCAGAACAACGACCGTGATATAAAATTTACAAAATTAGAAAGTTTTTCAAAAACCAGAGAACAAAACCAATTATAAAGTTCATCAAACTCTGTACAAAGGGAGAGGAGAACCAGGTTTTTATGCTGTGGGTGATTTGAGTTGATAAGGGCCAGGTAAGCTGATGAACAAAGCAGAGCAGGTGTGCAGAGGTCAGAAAGTGTCAGGATCATCAGTGTGAATGCGAAAATCAGACATCTAATGTGGACTAGGCCAATTTATGTAATTTTTCTAACGGCCGCCAGGGGCGCTCGAGCAGAAAAGGTAAGAGTGAGACAGGTGGAATATATGTGTCGAGGAAGATGCAAGTTTAACGTAACTTCGCGCTTTGTCCATGAATAAAATTAGCATGAACAGACCCTCATCATGGGAAATGCAAGAAGAAATGCATATGACGCAGCTTTCAAGTTAAAAGCAATCGAGCTGGCTTTCAGTGACTTTTACCGGTATGTTTTTTTTAACCAGCCCTGTTATTGCTGTGCTACGGTATTCCTGCTGTGTTACTGCCGCGTCACAGGCACTGTTTGGAAAGAAAAGCTAAGGTATATTATTAAAACTTTGAAAACTCTTTCTGTGTACCGTCTTTCTTTGTAAATATCTCATGTTTCAATGTGGGCACATGCGGCTTATAGACAGGTGCGGCTTATGTATGCACAAAATGTTTTTTTCTTTAAAATGTACTGGGT